>JAPYYR010001485.1:0-15768 GCA_030523065.1 Aphidius colemani
TAAATTGACCAAATAACTAATTGTATTTTATTTATAAATTATTTGTTGCAGGTCTTCAAGTTAAAGAAGTCAAAAAAGCCAACGAAAAAATGTAATAACAAAAAATAAATAAATTTTTTTCGAGTTAAAAAAAAAACAAAACAAATGCAACTTTTCTATTTGTTATTTATTATTATTTTTCTTTTTCAATGGCTCGATGTAAACAATTGTATACCCATGTCATACAATGACAATATTAATATCGATTTACTCAAAATTGTTGCTTCAAAATTATTTCCTGATTTCATTCTTTTTTTTTTGTTTTTTTTGGATGGATTAATTTTCTCTCCAGATTGTCAACTGATTATCATTACTTTTATTGTTATCGTTTCGTTGAGTTGCTATTCGTATTTAATTCAGTATCCGTAACTGGAAAATGATTAAGCTAGAGATGGTGAAAAATAAATTAACTTGGGATTACTAATAATATCAGCTTCAAGAATTAAAATAATAACAACATCATTGTTCGAAAATTAAATTTTTATTTATAATACTTGTCACGATTTTAGGACGGTAAGAATGGGTAAATATTCATCACATGAATATACTCATAACGCTTTCGCAAGTTTATACATATCTAAATATAATATTAATTTCTTAATCCACAAAAAAAAAAAGATTGATATAATTATTTCTTGTTTTTTCTTATCTTTCCAAATGCAAATTAGATAAATAAATTATCAAATAAACTTCTCATTTAAAATGAATATCAAAAAATTAATTATTCTAAAAAATACTCATCATTTTGTGTTATTATTTTTTAAAACTAAAATATATATTATTTTATTATTTATATATTTTTAAATCTTTATGAAAAATTTTTAATTATTTTTAATAACAATGAATACTCAGGCCAAATACTGACACGGTAACTTGGTCACCATATCACAACTAAAAACAAATGAGCATATTCAAATATAATCTATGAAAGTACAATATTTACAAATTTAATTTTCCCCTCAAAAAAATTTAAAAAGATAAAACCCATTTTTCCATTAACTTTCTTTCTTTTTTTTCTAAAATTAATATTTATCTATTTGGTCAAGGACTCATGACATTAGCCAATGATGGAAATACTTCAGCTTGTATTGGTCCATAATCAACTTCTTCACCATCAACAGTTATATGGCCAGATGTACTTTCTGATGGCTCAATACGAAATGCCTTAACTGGTATCATATCAACTCCTGGTATATTAACATGGCTACCATTACTCAATGCCAATAAAAACTAAATAAAACATAAATAAACATTAAAATCATTCATTCAATGAGAAATAAAAACATCAAAAAAGTATTTAATTTAAATTACCTGAAGTATTACAGATCTTTTGACATCAGCCTTGATAATTATTAGCCATATGACACCATCAGCAAGTTTAGCTTGTGGTGCAATAAAACAATCTTGACCAATATGTGACTGATAAGATGCATGAACAGATATAAATTCACCTATCAACAAAAAAAAATCCCAATAAACAAATATTATATGATTTAATTTGTATATTTCATTTCTCACCTTCAATTTTTGTCCAATTATTTGGAACTTGTGCTGTCAGTGCTGGTAGTGTTGTTGGTGGTCCATACATTATTCGATTTTCATTATTATTATCATTGTCTATATGAAATAATAAAAAATATTAAATTATAAAAATTTAATTGTAAAAAATAATAGAAAATTTAATAAACCTTTTTGTGAATTATCACTATTTTCCATGCTACGATAACTTGATGTTGAACCGGTACTAAAATAAGCTGATTTTCTTGACGTAGCTGAATAAAAACTATCAAGACGTCTTCTGCCTTCAAAGCCAGTTTCAAGTGCAATATTTTCACCATTAATTTCATCATCATCTAGATACAAATCATCAACGTCATTTGGTACTTGATCATCATGAACATTGTGGCAACTTTTTGACTCTCGAATACCACTATCACAATATCTATAAATGAAAAATGGAAATTAATATTAAATTTATGATAAATAAACAATGTAAAATGTAATTTAAGTAAACTAACTTGTCAATTTCATCATCATAACTTTTTGAATGTGTTATGTTAGCATCATCTCTAATTGTTTTATCATAATTATTATTTTTATTATCAATGATAATATGTGTATTATCACATGGTAAATATGATACAACACCTTTGTATCTACGTAAACTAAGTAGTCTAGCAACACTCCATACAAAAAATCTTTGTCCACCAATAGCACGTAGACGTTCACTTTCAATATCAATATCAGCAATGATTCCCCATCCAATTGATAAAAACGAATATAATATTTGATTAATTGTCTCAACTCTGATAATATCAATTGGTGTTATTTGGCATTTTACAACTGATAAAGCACTTATTAACATTGGATTTGTATCATATGGTTCATCTTTTGCATATGCTATTGATTTTGCAAGACCATTACCAGAACCACATGGTATAACACCAAGTGGTAACTTTTTTAATACATTTTCCCAATCTTGTCGTTCGAAAATACCATTAACAACTTCAAATAATATTCCATCACCACCAACACATATTATACCATTCCATTGATAAATATCCCTTGTTTTTACAAACTCACGTGCATAATTTGGATATTTTGTTATGTGTACGTCATATGGCTTTTCAGCTTCTGATAATATTGGATGTATACGTTGTTGAAACAGTTCACGACCTCTTCCAGGACCAGATTTTGGATTTAATAATACCAATAATTTTTTATTATCATTTGTACTGGCTAAAAACAAACAAACAAACAAAATTATTATAAATTTATTTCTATTTAGTTAAATGTTAAGACGTAGTTTTTATTTTTTTACTCTGATTTTTCTAGATAACGATCAAAAGACAATAGAAATAATCAACAAGTTTAAATTATTTTATTTATTCCAGGGTCAAATTGAATTTGTCACTCTTAATAGAAAATAAAAATATTAAGTATTTTGATTTTTTGCTAGTAAATTAACATTTTTCCTGACTTTTATATATTTTTTTTGACTAAATAATGTGCTGATGATATATTCATTCATTTATTTAGATCATTAATTGAATATTGTCAATTTTATTGTCAACTGTTGTCGTATTAAAATGAATGACAATTTTTTTTTTCTATTTGTCAGAGATAAACGTTGTTGTTGACAATAAGACGAGATAATTTCTATGAAAAAAAAAAAAAAAATTTCTGTAATAATACTTGATATATATTCAGAGTTTAAAAAACCAGTTCACCTCCACACAGTTTTTAGTTTTGTTTATCCTAATATGACGTGTGAAAATATGAAAAAAAAATAGATAAAAAAAAAAATGACTTTTGTGTGGTTGTATCTTCAAAGGTAGGTGAGAATAAGTTGAGAAAAATTTTTTTTTTTTTAAAAAACCAACAAAGAAATATTAACATTTAACACACTTGTTTATATTTTTTTGTTATTTTTCTATGAATGTAATGAAGAAATAGCTGTTGCCTCAAGGTGAATGCATATTATCATTTGAATTTAAATATTCTAAATTTAAAAAATACTAAAAAAACTAATTTTTAATTCAAAAATAGAAGAATAATTTTATCAATAATTATTTATAAGTAAAGAAAAAAATATACAACAGAATTTAATTACAACACAAACTACCGAGTAATTGATTTTTTTTTTAATGATAAAAATACAGGAAATAAAATAATAATTGAAGTAAAAAAAAAAACGACTCATTAGTTGTTAAAAAAATATTTCAAAAAATAAACTTGAACTCTGAACATGAGCCAGTTATTTTATTTTTCATTTATTTATTTACTTTTTTTTATCTTTTTGTCACATTGAGGAAGTTGGAAAAAAATGAGAGAAGGAAGACTTTAGACTTTTTCAATAGAAAAAATTGCATGAACACTTGTTGAGACACATAAAACAATAAATATTTTCAATGTCAAAAAAATTATTAATAAGTATTAATTAATTATTAGCCAAAATAAAATAAAGCTAAAATTATAAAATTTAAATTTTTAAATATCAAAATAAAGCACCGGATTGATTAATTATTTAAACTTATTAAAAAACAATTTAATTTTCATGACTCCACTGACAATGTAGCTCAATATAATGAATTTTCTTTTGGTAATAAATTAATTTATGCAAAATTAATATATTTTTTATGATAAAAATAAAATGATAAATGATTTTTGAGAGTTTAAAAAACATAAATATTGTATTATTTTAAATAAACGACCTACATCCCCTTTCTTTGTGTGCATCAGTCTTTTGAAGCAATATCATGACCAATTTTACAATAAGAGTGGGACTCGGTCAACGATTTATTAAAGGTCTTTGTGATTATAAATATTTTTATTTTATTTTTTTGTGGGTCGGGGCTGAAGATGGGGAAATGACCATGTGTTTCATTACTCTGATCAAGCTCGTTAATTTATTGTGGAGCTTTCAGAGCTTGCGTGTCTTTAACAACCTTAAAAAACAAGAAAAAAAAATGAAAAAAAAATTAACTCTTACTTGCATACATCATACAGAAAATAGCTAAATTTTTTTTCAAATTATTTTTTCAATTGAACTTATTACAAATACAATATGTAAAAGACAAAAATTTGAAAATAATTTTATTTATTTTATAAATTATTATTTATTAAATGTAAAATATAAAAATAATATTTTTTTATTTTTTTCATTTGGAAATAATAATTTTAATCAAAGTTCAATTATTTTCAATTTACATTCAAGATATTTGCCAATTTAATGTTTTATCAATGTCAATTATTCTGAGAAACTTTCACTCTCTATGATTTCTCTCTCACTTATTAATAACTTTTTTTTCTCCTAGGGTGTTAATTTATTGTTATTATTATTTTATATTGTTTTAATTTTTATACATTCGTTGAAAAAGGTCAACAACTTCAAGTAGCTTTTATTGATTTTATTTATACTATGTATTTAAATTGAATTTTTTTTTTAAAATTCTTTTTTAATTTAGTGTAGATTTTTTTGTGATAATAATTATTGATAAATTGAGTTAATAATATAAAATATTTATAAATATTTTAAATGAAAAATTATATGAATAAATTAATCATCAAACTGTTAAAAAATTAATATTTTAAAATTTATAAAAAAATATTTAAAATGCACAAGTATAATTCAATAGGATTGTCATTACATAAATGAAAAAAATAAAAAAAAAATTTACAATTATTTTATAAATGTTTTCAAGGAAGCTTTATTAATTTTTTTTTTTTATCTAATTAAATTCTCATTTATTTAATGCTGACATTTTACAAAACAAATTACATATTTTTGTCAAACAAAAAAATATTGACTCCATAAAAAACAGCTTATCAATGTTGAAAAATAAATTTAAAAAATTCTTAATATTTCGATGTTATCAGTGACCTAAAAATACTGATAAAAAAAATTCTGTTAAAAAATAAGCAAAAAATAAAAAATAGATTTTTAATAGCTCAACTGAATATTTAATAAAAAAAAAAAAAAAAAAATATAATTATTGTTGAAATTATTTCAAATTTCAAATGGATTTAATGAAAAATAATTCCAATTTTAAAAGGGCAATTTCATTAAATTTTATGCAATAATACTTGGGTCCTTGAAAATCAGGTTATCATCTGATTGACCATTAAGATATTTATACACAAATTAACATGACCGATATTCATGGGGGGCAAGGGGGACAAGGGTTTACTTTGGATTTGTTATTATATAACAACCAGTTTTTCTACCAGTTAATTTCGTTTTTTTTTATTTCGATTTTTTATTCGAATCAACGACGACAACAACACGTGCATTTTTTATTTCCGGTTTACCTTTTATATCATTGCACATTGCTTTAATTTATTATTATTATTTTTTACTGATCATCCGGTTCATGAAACACACAAATTTTGAATATTTTAGTAATTATCTTCTCTTTTTTTTGCCTCAATTACATCACTTGCGGACACGGTTTGTAAGTTTTTCCTTTTTTTTTTTACTCAAATTTTATTTTTCTCGCTCTTTTTTGTTTTTTGGGATAAAAAAATTATTATTTTCATCGTTTTTTTCTCATTTGTAGGTCTGATGAAATTAATTTACACGCAATGATAATTTTTTTTTTTTTACCTGTTATTTTTCATCTTGATTGCTTTCCTTATACATATATTTATGCAACAAAATTATGACGTAAGTTTAGAATTTATAATACTGTATTTTGAATGGAAAAAAAAAATAATAATAATAAATTATAATCATGAGGTGGAAAATATGGATAATAGTATTTTTTTTTTCTTTTATTTCATAAAGAATGTTTAAATTGCTACGTTATTATTGTTTTTTATGTTTATAAATTGAATTTTTAAATTTTTCTAAAAAATACTTATTGCGTATGGAGAAAAAAAAATACTAATTTTCTATTTGAATAAGACAATTGTCCACAATAATATATATACTTTCTATTTTTAATTTTTTTCATTATATTTTTTAATGTCCCGGAAAAAAGATGGAAAGCCATTATAATAATTTTAGATAATGAGTAATAAAAAAACCAACTAAAAATGACATCATTCAGTCAAAATAGACGTAAATTTTTGTATGACAAAGTTTTTTTTATTAATAAAATATTTAATCAATAAAAATATCAATTTCGTTGTTGTCTTATCAATGAATTATCTCATTTTAAATGACAAAGAAAACCAAATATTATCAAAAAAAAAAAAACTTAAAATTTAAAATTCCCCAAAAGATAAAAATAAAAAATAATAAAAAAATATTCTAATAAATAATTTAAACAATAAAATAAATAAAATAAATAAATAAAATAAATAAAAATTATATTTTTCTATTTAAAAAAAAATAAATTATTAATTTTATTTTAACATTTTAAAATTTATTTTAATTTAAAATGTAAAATACATACCGGTTAGTAGATCATTTAGATTATCATAATTTGAATTAATAATATTTTTTGGTATATTAATATTATTAATTAAACATTTAATAACAAGTCTCCATTTACTAGCTTCACGTAAATTATCTTCATATTTATCAAATGTACGAAAACGTAAAGTAAGTGTTAATCTTTCACGTCTTGGTGCTGTTTTAACACGTTTTTTTTTTGATATATAAGAATAAATATATAAATATGTTGATGTATCATATTCATCCCATGTATTTAATTGTTCATTAATATTTGTTGTTTCAACATCTTTCATATTATTTTTTGATAAACTTGGACGACATATACAATTTCCCGCGTTTCTTTTCTTTAAACGCATACAACGACAGCCAATTATATCACTTATACATATTTTTTCAATTTTTTTAGCACCATTACTTTCCTTGTGTAAACTCAAACCATTATCACATAATTTAACTTTATAATATGTATTTTTTTTAGATGTTATATAAAATGTTTCTTCCAATAACACATTTGATTTACCTTGACAATTTTCTTCCATCATTTTGAAATAAAATGAAAAACAAATAAAATTTATTTACTTTTTCTCTCTAGATTTTTCCTAATTGTTTACTAATTATTTATTTATTTTTTTTATACTTAATTGTTTACTTATTAGTCAATTTTTCGTGTTTTTTTTTCTCCTTTACATTGTGAATGTTTTGGGTTTTTATTATGAGGATTTGTTGCAATGCAGTGGTCCTGTGGGTGAGACCACGTTGGATGTCAAATGTCACAGGGGTGCAAGGCCACCTTGTCCTCAAATATTTTTTAATAATTAATAAATAATATCAACAATAAATAATACAATTAAATTATTTATTTAATTTTTTTTCAATCAAAAAACCACATGGATATAAATGTCAATTAATTTTTATTACTGTTTTTTCGTTTTATTTGATGTATTTTTTTATTTTTGTTGATGAAATTAATCACTGTTATCAAAAACAGATAAGAAAAATAATATTCATTGGTATTAATCGCAATTTTAAAAAAGAATATTTATCAGGTATTATAAATATAATGTTTAGATTATTTTTTTTTTTATATAAGAAAGTTGTTTGTATTTTTTTTTTTGAATTTTTATTCCATTCGGTGATGCAATAGTTTATGTTATTAAATGAATACAAACATTTGATGTCTTTTACTTGTTATCAACTATTTGCCAGGTTGACAATTCACTGACACTTGCTGAAACTCACTGAGTGTCACTGATCACTTCCTTACATGTTATTTTTTTTTTAATGTTTTTAATTATTTTCCCCAGCGAGCCAGCGAGTTTGTTTGTATGCGCAGAAGGCAATTGCGTCAATATGTGAAAGTGGGGATTCATTGAGGTCGATATAATTAATACCGTTTTTATCGATACTCTTGATAAGCTTAGAATAATTGAACTACACATGGTAATAATTAATATCTATTAATTTTAAAATCATAATACTCTTTGTATTGAAGTTTCTTTTAATTTCATTAATAAAAAATGTATAAAACTAAATAGTTCAGGCTAACTAAAAACTTGATTTTTAATTAACAAATGACCATTAAACTATCGATTCTCAAAGATTTTTAATTACAATACAATGTTCTACAAATCTAGTGCCAAAGTATTGACACCTGCACTAATCTTTTCAATATTCCATATAAAATGACATATAAAAGCACATCAAGTACCTCATGGGGTGCATTCGTTTAATAAAAATTTGTTTTCGTTTTCCAATTTCGCCCTGTATTACCGGCCAAAATTTTATAGGAAAAAACTGTTTTTTGTTGTGGTAGTTCTGGCACATGACATTTTGTTTTATAACAATTAACAAATAACAATACGTGTTAATTGCTAAAATGTTATTTTGTTTATGTTTATTACTGTTTCTTATTGTTTGTTATTGTCAATTTAAGACAAAAGAATTGTAAAATGTCATAAGGTAAATCTTTGAATTTACATCGAGAATTTTATTACTTTTGTCGTTCTTTCTGTTTCCAGTTTTTAGCCGGTATTACAGGGCGAAATTAGTAAACGAAAAAAAAATTTTTATTAAATGAATGCACCCATGAACGTTTTATCATTTAATAATCATTATAAAATAAAATGAAATAAAATGTAATTCTCTTGAAATCAGAAAATTAAAAAAAATATCTTCTGTTTAGTTGTAAAAACAGCCGCATCGATCTTTGAGTTTTTATCTAGTGATTTCTAGTGACAAGTTTTAGTGAGTTTCTTTTCTAGTTGTTGTGACTCGTGTCGGCCCGTTTACGGTCTTTTACACGAGGGCATTCATCGGTCGTGAAGCTTTCTTTCACGAATTTGTTAAAATGGTGAGAAGTTGTGATTAAAAATAATTGTTATAAATATCTGCATGCATCAATTGTTGCTAAATTTATTATATTTATTATTTAAGTGAAATGTTATTCAATTAATTATGTGTTACTAATTAATAATATTATTTTTGTGTTCAGGGTATCGATATCAACCATAAATATGATCGCAAAGTCCGTAGGACTGAGCCAAGATCACAAAATGTCTACCTTCGTCTCATGGTCAAGGTAATTACTCAAAGAAAAAAACTAATTTATAAATAATAATGATTTTTCCTGAACTCATATTCAACTTAATTATTACAATTAATCAAAAGTTCATCAAAAAATTCAAGTCATACTGATAACTAACCAACAATTTTTTTTCATTTTTTAGTTATACAGATTCTTGGCAAGAAGAACTAACTCCAAGTTCTGCAGAATCGTCTTGAAACGTCTGTTTATGAGCAGAATTCATAGACCAGCAATATCATTGTCTCGTGTATGTCGTTTCATGAAAAAAGAATCTCGCAAAAACAGCATTGCTGTTGTTGTTGGAACAATCACTGATGATGCCAGAATTTTTGAAATTCCAAAATTGACTGTAAGTACTTTTAATCTCATCAAATAAAAATTTTCACGTATCAACAAAAATATTTAACATTATTTCTTTGTATTATACTTTTCAAGGTCTGTGCACTTCGTGTTACTGAAAAAGCTCGTGGACGTATCCTCAAGGCTGGTGGTGAGATCATAACTTTTGATCAACTCGCAGTAAAATCACCAACTGGTACAAAGACTGTTCTTATGCAAGGACGTCGTAATGCACGTGAAGCTGTCAAACACTTTGGTCCAGCACCAGGTGTACCACATTCACATACTAAACCATTGGTACGTTCAAAGGGAAGAAAATTCGAACGCGCACGTGGACGCAGGAAGAGCTGTGGTTACAAAAAGTAAAATGTTTTATTTTCATGTGAAATTCTTCTTTAAGAATACCAAGACAATTAAAATAAATTTCACGTTCAAATAAGTTTGTTTATTTATTACAATATTACAAGATAACTTTGTTTGTATTTTTTTTCTTTTTATTTATAAAATATCATCTAAATCTGGAATGACTGTTGGAGCTCCAAGTTTAAGTGTTAAATCACGTTTTCTCATAAATTCTGGTGGAATAATATTTGGTCTAATTGGTAATTTTTCATCGGGTATATTAAAATTTTTAACACTTGGTGTCCATCCTTTATCATTAAGACATTTGTAACAATGTTTTTTATCATTTATACAATTTAAATGATAACCATGTCCACAGCTAAAGAAAACATTGTAATCTTTTGTTTTGATCAATGAAATACGACATGATGGACATGTCAATGATACACTTGCACATGCTTTCTTCGAGTTTCTGAAAAAAAAAAAACAAAACAAAACATATTTAATAACAAATACAGTTAGTTTATTTATATAATTGCAAATTACCCAAGTGTTTTTTTAAGTGCCTCATGTAATTCTAAACTGACTAATCTAACAGTTGTTTCAACAAGTACTTGTTCATATTTTGAATGTGTCAATACACCAGTCAATAGTTGTCGTATATCACCAATAGTTCCAGATGTTGCAAGTGGATGTTTTAATATTTTTTCAAGTACATTTGATAATGCATCAGTACCACTTAATGATTCAAGGACAATTTTCAATAATTTACCACGTAATAATTCACAATTGTTATTTGATTTTAATACAGTTTCAACAAGTGGCATCCAATCAAGATTACCAGCTGATCTTCTACACAAATTTGATATTTGTACTGTTAATTTAACAACATCATTATCATTATTACTATCATGATAAATACTTAATGAATTATCTAAATTATTTAATAATATATCAAATGCATCTTGATAATTTCCCATTTGTTCAAGCATCAATGCTTCAGCATTATTTTGTTGATAATTTTTAACAATTTTTAAAGCTTCATCAAGACGACAACCATGTAAACCATTGGCAATATGATTAACAACATTATTTGGTTCAATTTGGCACATTAATAATAAATATTTTTCTAATAATTCAGTTGTTAATGTAAATTTACAATCATCATCATCATCAACATCATCATCAACATCAACATCAACATCATCTTTAAATTGACTAATATTATACAATGATGCTAATAATTTATATTCATAATTATTATTATTTAATTTATCAATAATTTGATGAATATCATTAGGCAAACGACTAGATATTAAGGATGACACTTGATCAGTATCAATATCAATGAGCTTTTCAATATGTGATAATAAAACTAATTTAAATGAATTTATATGTAATTTATCAAGCCATTGCCATACTTCATATTTTCTATAAGTATCAGATATAATACAATGACAAACAGATATCCAATCATCTTTAGCTGTATATATTAATTCAGCAACTCTATAAAAATTTGCTTTATTTGATAATTTTAATAATGTATTATCTGTTATTGAATTTAATTTTTTTTTATTTATTAATTCTAATATTGTATTTTCACGTATTAATTTATCATCATATTTTATTTGTGTATTATTATCATTACATATAAATTCAACAATACGATTTAATATTAATGGTTCAATTGTTATATTATTATTTATAATTTCATTGCAAATAAATAATAATACAATTATTTTTTTATTAAAATCAATATAATCATGATTATTTGGTGTTAATGGTGTTGTTGGCATGACAATTATCAACATAATATCGACAAATCTTTGTCTTTGTCGTAGTCCAATTTCAGTTTTAAATTCATATTCTTGAAATGCCATTGATATTACATCAATAAAACCACGTGTATCAAAACGTAATAATGTACGTAAATATGGATATTGACGTTCATTATCTTCAGCTAAACTAGTATGTTGTGATAATAATGCACGTTGTACTTCAGCTTTTGAACGTTGTGATTGTTGTTTTGTTAAATCACCACGTGGAAAACCTCTACCAGCTAAACAACAACTGGTATAAACTAATAATGCATTACCAAGTTTAATAACATCATCATTATTAACTGGATTTGTATTTGTTTTCATTGAATTATCAAGTATTGGAATTAATTGATGTATTGGTGCTGAATAATCATTCAACGTACATGTTTGTAAATGTATCAATGCATCCCATAAATTTTTTTTTTTACATATATTTGTAACTTGATGTATATCAAGACAATCAACGTCAAGTAAAACAATAATTGATTGTAATGCATCAAGACGATCTTCATTATCATATAATTCAACAAATTGTTGTGCAATAATTGGTGGTAAACGTGGTGGTAAACTACCATCAAGTAATGGTACTTCAAGTGAACGTAAATAGCTTATTTTTAATTGTGGTATATGATTAATAATATCCCACATTGTACCAAATAGTAAATGTGTATTATCAAGTTGTACAGCATAATCAACACATACTGATATTATATCGTCATTATTATTTTGATAATCATTTGGTGATTTTATAAATTCATTAATATATTGTAATAATATTTCACTTGTTTTAATAAATGTTAATCTTTTACGTACTTTTTTCATGCTACTTAAACCAACAACAGCTTTACCTTTATCATGATAAAATGATAAACCCAATGACAATGCATCTTGATAACGTTTTTGTAATGTTAAATATTTTAATCTTTCTGACCATGTTCTTATGAATACAACATGTAGCTTTCTTGTACCAAGTAATAATAATTGACTGCCATATGTTATTATTGTATTGTAACATGCATATTCACCAGTTGCTGCCATGGCTTTTGATACATTACCACCAGTTGTTAAACCTTTAAAATAACTTGATGCATATGATATACCAACTGAATTCATATCAATTATTTCTAAATCTTCTTGTGTTCTAACATCAATTAAATGTAAACATTCATTATTATCAAATACAATTATTGAACGAGTATTTAACCATCTTAAATTACATATTGTATATGATAATGTCATTCTTCTTAACGGTAATAAACGTACACGTGAACCAGCCTCTGAGCAAACTTGATAAAAATGTATTATTTTATCACGTGCTATTGCTAATACTGGATCAATAATTTTATTTGCATCAGATGTTTGTATAACAACAAGTTGCCATGATATTTGTGGTGATGTTTTAGCTGGTCCAGTTAATGGATGTGTTAATATTATTCTCATTCTTGGTCTGATACATATAACTAATACACGTGATAATGTTGCTAATGCTATTATTGTATAGTTCTTTAGTGGATGTCGTGGTAATGAATTCAATAATAATGGCTCAATTGTACATACTTCACCACGTGAACCACTAAATAAACATTTGCTATCACAACCACGTACACCCATTGTACGTGTAAATGATAATTCAAATACAGAACCACCACTATCACTACACAATGCTAATTTTGATGAATCTGTAAATTTAACGTGTAACACAGCAGTACCAGGTGAATGTACATCTGTCAATAGTCTCAATACTTTACCATTTGTACAATCAATCATTAATATATTACCACGTGCATAACCAGCAAGTAAACGTGTACCATCATTATTAATACCAAGTGATGATACAGCACCTTGATTTTTTATATCTTGATTACACCATTTTAATGTTTGTTTTGTATCAAATGACAATAATAAACCATGACTTGTACCAATGACAATCATATCACCACCAGCTGATATTGAACTTGCAAGACCAGCATTAACTTTTTCATTTGCTGAATTTATTTGTGATGTTATACCACGCATTATTGCATGTTTTAATATTATTCCAGATAATGGTAACTCTGAATTTTTTGTTGATTGACGTGTTAATGAATTTAATGACAACAATGAACCAACACTTGTTGTTTCACTTCCATCAATTAGATCTGATTGACCAATAATATCAATATCTGTTCCTGATAATTCACCGGTATCTTGTTCAGTTAAAATACTCTCCAATGTTGGCAATTCATCAACAGCTGGGATTGAATACTCAACATCATCTAGCTGAAATATATTAAATACATTTTAATTTTTAACAATACATTTTTGTTTATAACAATTCAAGGGGCGTTAATATTTTATTTGATGTTTTTAAATTATATTTTACTTACCTCTTCTATGTCAAGATTTAATCCTTCAATATTTAAATTGTCCAGAGAACTTACATCTGACTCAAATCCATTATCAGCCATTTTTTTAAAGAATTTTATATATTTAAAAGAAATTTATGAATAATTTTTGTTATTTATTTTATTTATTTCCTGTCATTCAGTATGATATATATATCAGCTGACAATTTGACATTTGAAATATACACTGTGATGATTATTATCTTGTTTTACTGTCATAATAATGAGTTAATAATTCAACAAGTTGAAAATACAACATTAGTTTTGTTCATAATTTCATTGTAAAATTCAATTTTAATGTTATTATTTCAATTTGATAAATTAATTTGCACTTTGACATTTTTTTTCCTGATAAATAATCAAGCTGCTAATTATTATTTATATATTTTTATTTTTTTTTCCAGGGTGATGATGATGGATCGCCATTTTCAACGTTCAAAGCGCCAAAGAAAAAAGCACCAAAATTATTTATTTAAAGGAATTACTAAAAAAAAAAAAACATTAAAAAATTAAATTCAAAATAATTTTAGTTTAATTAATGATAACACAGATTTTTAGAAATATTGTATGGCTTTTTTTTTATTTAAAAAAAAGTTAGATAAAGATTTTATTTGGAAAAAAATAATTCAGTGATTTGTGAAGTTTGAATTTAGGCGCCAATCAAGATGGCGATGAAATTATTTTTGTTTTTTTGGTTAGCAGCACTGATCAGTCACACCAACGTTTGTGCGTCGTATTTTTTCTAGGTCTCTTTTTGTAATAACGACCAACATGGTAAGTGAACTCTCAGTAAATTTTTACAATTATTATTAACAATTCGTGTAATTATCAATTCAAATCATTAATAAGTTGAAAAATATTAATTAATTAAAAAAAACCAAGTTAATTATTTTTTTTTTTGAAGTGATTTTAATGTATTTGTCGTCTTTTAGACTTTTTTATTTGACCTACACGTGTCTAGCTGATTTATCGAGTGCTTTTTTTAAATTGCTTTAATTATTTTCAGTCTACTCACAAGAAGAAGACAAGGAAGCTTCGTGGACACGTCAGTCACGGTCATGGACGTATTGGTATGTTTTTTATTAATTATAAAAATTTTCAATTAAACTCATTTTTTGTACATTCATTAATTTGAGGTTATGTCATTTTTTTGTCAACGAGCAATATAATTCTTATGTTTGACAATTTGATTTATACTGATAAAATGAGAAATGATGTTAATACTATTTGTTTTAATTTTGAATAGGCAAACACAGAAAACATCCCGGTGGTCGTGGTAATGCTGGTGGTATGCACCACCACCGTATCAACTTCGACAAGTACCATCCTGGATACTTTGGTAAACTTGGTATGAGAAAC
>JAPYYR010001486.1:0-20415 GCA_030523065.1 Aphidius colemani
ATTCAGCGACCCCAAAAACATAAAAAACCACCCTTTTCATAGAACAAGTAGAAAATTTTTTTTAAATGCGATTTCAGACCTCATTTCACTGGATCATATCAACAAACATTGATTTGAATCACAAAGACCTCCCGCTGTCTTCTGTGGTTGAACTGACTTATTGTATCGTTTCTTTCCTTTTTTTTTTATTCTATTCGTTTTTCTATTTTTTTTTTTCTTTACTTTATATTTTTTTACTCACTCACTCACCTTTCTGTATCATGTATTTTTAATTTTTTGTCTCATTTTATTCACTAATGTTTTACTATTGCGCATTGCAAGGTTCACATTTTCATTTTCGTCTATCAATCTGCATATTGTATGTGCATACAATATGCGGTGTTTATGTACCACTTGTGGATTGTATAAAATGTATCTTATTCAATTGAAAAATATAAAAAAAATTGTGTCATTATCATTTGACAGAGTATCGAACAAACGGCACGATTTCACCTGTTTAAATTTATTCAAATGAGCAAAAAATAAAAGGACAAGTGCACAAGTTTTTTTTTTTCAAGAAAAACCCATTTTTTCGTATTTTAAATTTATGTCTACCTGATTCAAGATCACGTTGGAATAAAAAAAATTCTAAGAATATACCGAAAGGTTCAGTATGGAAATTTAGAGGACTATTGATTCCTTGAACTTCGCAAGGTGGAGGGACTAGGTTTTTTTTTTTTTCTTTTATTCATTTCTAAGAATATTGATTTTTCTTTTTTGATTTCATTTTCCTCACATACTTTTCATATATATATATTACATTTATTTGAATAATCTTTTCAAGCATGAAATAATCTGTAATGTATTTTAAATTTCAATTGTGTTTTAGTATTTATTATAAACAATGATTATTAATACACAAATAATAGTTATTAACCCAAATAATATATAATGGTTTACGGCAACAGGTTCTATACAAATAAATTCAAATAAATTCAAACAACAAAATAAATAAAAGGTTCATTTATTGGGCTGAGCGAATATTGTGTTGTATCACTTATTTATCCAACTTTTAAGTTGCATGTCCAAATGAATGGGGAACTATTTTAGTGTATGAACCTTTTATGCGTGTAAGAATTATTCGCGAATACAAACATCAAATGTTGAGAAATAAAAATAATAAATAAAAGAAATTTATAATAATAAAAGAAGCTTCATAAAGCAAAGAAGGGAAAATAAATTCTTGGGGTAGAAATATACAAGATGAATTAAAAAAAAAAAGGACACGTGCCTGGGTAGAAGTTTTGAAAAAAAAATGATTTTTTTTTCTATTTTCAAACTTTTTTAATGCTTGACACAACAACCAAGAGTATCAAGACACAATTTTTTTTTTTGTACTATTTTATTTTGACATTAATCCATAACACATGGGAATATAAAATTTTTATTTATTGAATATTTTAATGGTGTTAAAATGTAACTTTGATTTGGGTTACAAATATATTATTTATTTTTTTTAAATTAAATTAAATATATATAATGCAAAAATTTTTCAAGCGAGTAATTATGCAACAAGTTGGCGAGTATAGTGTGTTTTGAATTTACATTGTTATTCGATTCGAACGTGATCCTCTTTTCAGCATAATACATATATATACATATGGTGTGTATTATACACATATCTATGTAATATTATTTGCAAAATACAATGAAAAGTGTGCTATATATATTTAGTCCCCTTTAACTTTAACTGTTGATGCCTTTGAATTTCGTTAAACTGTGCCTTTATAATAAGAAAGTGGTATCATACAGTGCTTCTTCTTATATGTGCACAAGTTAAGAGAACCATCCAACGATATTATAAATGATTTGCTGATACACCATTTTATTATCATTAACATATCATTTAAAAAAATATCTCTCTTTTTAATACCTCGGTCAATGAATGTTGCATAATAATACAATGAAAAAAAAAGTGCATTCAAAATTGTTATTGGCTCGTGTCATATAACCTCAAAAAATGACTCCGGAATAATAATATAATCCAACGTATTGTTTTTTTCGATATCTTATCATATTTTTATGGGTAGTAATAATTGAGCTTGACAAAGTTACATACCTGAGTAAACATGAGTAATGAATAAAAATATTATATGAATAATTTTTTTTTTACACACATTTATTATGTTTATTTTGATACACGTGAAGTTGGTCAAGTGTATATCAAAGTCTATTTACTCTCAATAATTTTCCAAAAAAAAATATATATTGATTGATTGATTGATCATATCCGGCCACCATTTGACGATAAATCATTTTTTAAATAGAATAAAGTAACAAACTCATGAAATTTAAAGTTTTAAATATCGGAAAATATAACAAAAAATTTTTTTATCACAAAATTATCTCAAAGTGCATAATAAAATATGAGATAATATTATTTTGTGATACTGGATAGCCTATATTTATTGTTAATCGAAATAGGAAAATGTAGTACATGTATAATAAAATGTAGCTCATGAAATTTGTGAAGGAGCAAGAGTGTGAGGGGAAGATCAATGTTAGTGGGCAAAAGAAAGAGCGGGAAAACCATAGTTTGTAATATAATTTACCAACAGAGGTCGCGACATCATCAGGCTATGACGTCATAGTAATATTGTAGATCCGCCCACAGTGTATATAAGCTTCATGTGGATTGGTGGATGGAAATGATGGCAGGCTTGTGTGCCAATCGATTGTCGACAATAGGCATGAGCCTGCCTAAAAAACGAACGGTTGAGGATGGTTGCTTACTAGTGACTGTCTGCAATGTAGTGGGAGAAAAAAAATACAACAAGTTAAATACAGTGCGCATGATGATGATCATCATCATCATCCTGATCATGATGATGGTGGGGGAAGAAACTCAGTTGGAGTATTAGTATAATAGGAGAGAAAAAGAGACAAAGTATATGCTCCCTGTGAAGTTTTCATAGAAATAGAGGGGAAATATGAAGCAGCACAACCTACCGCCTCGGCAGGAAGTGAGCCCCGAGAGACCGTAGCGAGTGTTAAACCCCAAATCGAAACCTACAAATCCACAGACGGTTCCGTTCTTTCGTCGAGAGTGGATCTCGCTTTGCGCTTGTTTTTACAAGAATTAAAAAAAAAAAAGTAAATAAATTATTTAGATATTATTACAAAAATATATATCTATTTATTGTGTTTTATATTATTATTAAAGTCAATATAAATAATTATAAACGTGGTCGTGTATTTAATTTAATAATACCAAATAAATATATATTATTTAATTGGATTTAAATTGAGTATAGAAAGTGATTTTAATTTAAATTAATAATATTAAATTAAATTATAATAAAATTAACAAATAACCAATTTGGAAATTAGTGAAAAAAGAAAATACATTGGACACATACACCAACACATCCACACAGTGACATTAATTGAGTAAAAAAAAAAAAAAAAAAAAATAAAAGATAAACTTTTGTATAATCGAAAAATATTATCAACGTTTATTTTATTTTTTTTCTGTTATTTTTGTCCGAAAAGTGATTAAAAGTGTTTGTTTATGAAAAACGTTGTTCTTCATTAATATTAATTTATTTATTCACAAAATATTATTTGATAAACTTGTTTTCAATAACTACTACGATATATATAACGGATAACTATATTATTGACCCTTTATTTCCATATAAAAAATTATAAAGGGTAATAAGTGTGATGTTCATAAAGATTATGACGATTAATAATTGTGTTATGACAAGTGAAAATTCGTGAGTTAAGCGAGACTAATATCGTAGCAATTGAGTGTACAGTTTGATAAATAATAAAAGTATACGTACAAAATAATTAAATAATAAAAACAACAACGAAAAACAAATTATTAGCAGCTTGTATAGCAGCTTTGTTTTTAATACAAAAAAGGATATAATAAAAGACGTCAAACTGTACGGGCACAGGGAAGAAGACATGCTAACGATGGACGCGGATTTAAAAGGTGGCAACCTGCACGGTCAAATGCCGCCACATCCACATCAGGGTGTATCACCAATGGGTCATCATGCTGGTGCATCACCATACGGTTCACTTGGTTCAATAGTACACAGTCCAGCATTATCAAGTGGTAGTCCACCAAGTAATAGTATAACAGCATTATCACTACAACATCATCATCATCAACAACAACAGCAACAGCAACAGCAGCAACAACAACAACAGCACCAACAACATTATGCATCAATGCAACAACAACAACAACAAACAATGCATTCATTGCAACAACAAGTTGCTGGACATCATCCACATCAACAATCACATCAACAACCAGGCAGTCAACCACCAAGCCAACAGCAACATCAATCACCAAATAATAATAATAATACAACAAGTAAAAATAATAATATTGATCGCGTTAAAAGACCAATGAATGCATTTATGGTATGGTCAAGAGGACAACGTCGTAAAATGGCACAAGAAAATCCAAAAATGCATAACTCTGAAATATCAAAAAGACTTGGTGCTGAATGGAAACTTCTTAATGAAACAGATAAACGTCCATTTATTGATGAAGCTAAAAGATTGCGTGCTGTACATATGAAGGAACATCCAGATTATAAATACAGACCAAGAAGAAAAACCAAGACATTATTAAAGAAAGATAAATTTCCACTTGGTAATGGTGTACCTGGTGGCATGCTTGGTGTTGATCAACGACAAGTCGGTGGACCTGGTGGACCACAACAATCACAATTATCACGTGATGTTTATCAAATGCCAACTGGTTATATGCCAAATGGTGCATATATGAATATGATGCATGATCCGGCGGCATATCAATCACATGCATATAATGGTCATATGAATGCTGCAGCAGCAGCAGCAGTTGCTGGTTATCCACGTTATGATATTGCTCATCATATGTCTGGTAATAGTCCAAATCCATTAAATAATTATTTAAATAGTTATAATGGTTACGGTACAACAGCAGTGCCTGGTGGTTCACCATCACCATATCATCAACCACAACCTGGTTCACAAATGTCAAGTCACAGCCCAAGTGGCAGTAGCATTAAATCAGAACCAACGAGTCCGGCATCTGGTGGTATACATACACCAACACCAATTGGTACAAATACATCATCATCTATGATTAAAAGAGAATACATGGGACAACAACAAGGACCTGGGGGACAACAACAGCAACAACAAGATATTGGAAAAATGATATCAATGTATTTACCACAAGCTGAACAAGCTGGAGTTCAACATGCACCTGGAGTTTATTCACCTGGACCATCACCTGATCCATTGGTTCAACATTCTGTTATGCCAGCACTCACCCACATGTAAGCTTTTTTTTTTTTTTTTGTTATTTTATTTCTGTTGTTGTTGTTTTTCTCATCATATTGTCTTTATTTTTTTATATATTTTTTTTTAACATACTAGAATTGACATTATTATCTTTTGATCATTTTTTTTTATATATATTGTTGATTTAAATACAATAAATTTATTTAAAAAAAAGAAAAAAAAAGAAAGACACACTGAGGCCGAATGAAGTTTATGATAACACTTGATTGACGTTTGTCGCTCGATTCTTTATTCGCGTATATTTTTACTCATTTTTTTTTCATTAATATTGAGTCTCGTTTTTTCTTTTTTTTTTTTTTTTTTTTTTTTTTTTTTTTTTTTTTTTTTTTTTTTTTTTTTTTTTTTTTTTTTTTTTTTTTTTTTTTTTTTTTTTTTTTTATCCTTTTATTATTTTAATTATTTAAAAATACACAAAGCTAACGAGAATATAATACTCATCTCGTAGGATAGCTTAAACGCGGATGGACACAGAACTTCCAGGGAGGACTGGGGATAATTCGGAATTCGATTAACAAACGAGAACAACACGACAATTAATATATTTAAAAAAAAAAAAAAAAAGAATTTACATTAATGTCTGCGGAACAGTTTTGTTTAAGTATTATTTCAACATAGTACTACTTTTTTGTTGATAATACAAAAAATTAATTCACTCAAATACATTTACTGCATTTAAAAAAAAAATAATTGTTTATCAAATTATCTACAAAAATATGTTGATAATATCATGTATATTGCAGTATACATTAACATACTGTAAATTTAAAACAAATTGCAAAAAGATATTTCAAAATTTTAACATCAAAAACAAATCTATTCCGCAAATTTTAAAATAAAAATATTAATATGATTAATTGATGAAATTGAATAAAAACGTCGACTCAAATACAATGCTGAAGTGGAAAAAAATAAATAAATAAATAAACCGTATACGACTCGGCTCGTTTTCCTCCAGTAACCACTGTGATAATATAAAAATAAAATCGCGCTTCAGCATTATCGAAACGACGGGAAAACGGACGGGCATGAAAATATATGGAAATTAAAAATATTTAAAAAAAAACAAACTAAATATAAAGATTAAAAATTTGGTCGTGATTAGGAATGCGACATTTAGAAGATAAAAAAAAAAAAATATACTAGATAGATAGTGAAAAAATAATAATATTAAATGTAAATAATACTTATAAAATAAGTTTAAAAAATGCAGAAAAACAAAAATTTAAAATAATACTTGTAAATATATATATATATATCATCCTAGATAAAAAAAAAAAGTTAAACTAAATTTTAACGTCAATTTTGAACTTGAATGGCTTAAAGTGACGTTTTAATTAAACTTTAATTTTATATTTAATTATATCTCGGGATTTTCTTTTTCATTATTATTATTTATCGGAAAATATAATGAATAAAATAAATGTGAATTTTTTTTTTTTTAATTTAAAATTGAGCAATAATATAAATATTCATTTCGTAAATATATATGGCGATAAGTTAAAATAATTAAAACTCGATTCCCACAATGTAAATATTGGATGAGTTAAAAAAAAAAAAAATAAATCGAATAAAAATTTATAATTGTATAGATGAAATCCAAAAAAAAAAAAACAATAAAAATTGGGAAATTATTCGAGGACAGACGTTTTTTTAGTATTATCATCAATGTCATTATGAAAAATTTGTGTCATATTCACATCAGTGCTCTTAATATCAATAAATTCATTATTTAAAATTATCAATATTTATTTTAATTGTCAATCCTTATGTTATCTTCATAATCATTTTTTTAATTGTCATTTTCCTTATCTTTTTTCCTACAAAAATCATACAATAATCATACTCCAATCATTATCATCAAAAGTATTATTAATTAATTATTTGATTTTAATTAAGTATTTGGAATAGCTTAAAAAAAAACTATATTTTTTTGCATATTAACTTATACATGACTGTAATCCCATAGGACTTATAGGACGCCGTTTTCCCCGTATCTTTACTCGTACTCGCCTGATGCACGTCACTTTTCTGATGAAAGGTTCCGAGCGCCCGAGCCTTAGTTACGACACACGGAGAGCTAACCAACCAAATACAAAAAAAAAAGAAAAAAATATTTTTTAATATATATTATATATTGTTGAATCAAAAAAGCGTAACGGAAAAGCTCAAAACGAAAAAAAAAAATACAAACGTTGATCACCCGGCACACGCGACATCACAAACACAACTGCATTGCCCAAAATAATAAAAAAAAAAGGGTCAAAGAGAAAAAAGAAAAAGAGAGAGAAAAAGGATTAATTAAAATATTATCATTACGACGATGGAAATGTCAAAAATGGTGAGATAGTACATTTTCTGAATTTTACTATAAACAAAAAACAATATTCAAAAAATTAAAAAAAATACTTAAAAATTTAGCCGCATGTATGATAAATTTTTTTTGTTTTTCTGAATTATGTTAATATACTATAATATTTGTAAATAGATATCAACAATCATTATCACGTGTAGATTATTTAACTATTAATTGAAAAAATGAAAAAAAAATTACTAATTATGATAATGTTGTGAAATAATAAATAAAATGAAATTAAAAAAATAAAAAATAACTACGTATATTAATAATTATCAAAATTATTATTATTACTATTATTATTACTATTATTATTATTATAACTATTATTATATAAAATATATTATGATTATATTCATAAATATAAAATACAAAATTTCACTTTGTTTAATTATAAAATTATACCTAAAAAAAAATTTTTTTCCATTTTCTTTATATATGAAAACTCTCTTTGTCAATAAACCTTTGACTCTTTTTTTTTTTCCTTGCTTTTTCCTTTCCTCAAATATCATTGTTCATTTATTATTATTATTACTATTATTTTCTTATTTTTAATTTAAGTTATGTTATATAAATTTATATGAAAAGTAAATAAGACAAAGCGTAATTCAAACATAGAAATTAAATTTTAAAAAATAATTAAAATCATTTAAGCAATTTTGTCGCATTCCTATATATAAAAGGATAATTAAAAAAATATAATCTTTTTTTGTAAATATATATATTATTGAATCTTATTTACTTTAGTAACAGAATTTTTAAAAATTCTTTTGTACATAATATTATTATATGAAAAAAAAACTATTTTTTTGTTCAACTAATGTCATCGTTAATTGACGCTAAGACAAACGAATATATATTATATGACATATTAAGTGCATTTACATTGTGTTTTTTAATTTGACCTTTACATACTGACAAACAATCCTAAAAATCCTTAAAACACCACACAGCAGAAAAAAAAATAGACAAAAAACAAAAAGGAATATAACAATCAGGTAATTATGATTTTCAAAAAAAAAAAAAAAAAAAAAACAAAATTATTATTTGCCATTAAATTATTAAGCCCATTAAGTGGTTAATTATTTCATCGTGTTCCCTTTGGAATTTTTATTTGTCATTTACAAATAATATTATTTAAAAAAATAAAATAATAAAAAAAGGGAGAGTAATAATATTCAAGTCCCTCGTGCGTCAAATGCATGTGCGTTTGGTTGAATTGACTTTTTGTATGTACAAATGTACATGAGCAAATATTATATACTTGATATATGAACACCATCTCTGTTATCTGAACCAGGGTCTTGTTAAAGTGCTTTCAATTATCCATATTCGTCTAACCAGCTACTCTTGGGCAGGGGGCACTAACAATTGATAGAACGGAACAAAAGTGTGCACACGACTGCACAGAATATGCATTTTTTTCTCTCCTTTTTTAAACTTTTCTTTACTTGGGCCAATATATATTAGCGATGAAAGAAAATTAATTATATACCAAGTAAATTATTTAAAGTTTAAAAATAATTTAATTGTAATATTAAATTTGTATTTTATTTTTAAAAAAATGGATCTCATTTGAGATCCTGTTGTTGAACGAAGCTGTATATGTGAATATTCAAATTTAATTTTTTTAATTTATTATTTATCTTGACAAACGCATATTCAAATTTGAATATATTTATCGTTTAGTTATTAATTCATTTTTGTGTCTAGTAGGGTCTCTCTATACTCATTGCACACTCATATTAAATACAAACTTGTTTTTTTTATTTGTATTATAATACGTCTGGGCCACTTGAAACCCATCTCGTGCGGTCAAACAACTAAAAATATATTTAAATATCGAAGGTGTATTTATTTAAGACCATCCAACTGCCACGATATTGGATAAGATGTGTCTAACATGATCTCAAAAGCTCTTGTATATCAAAACTAATATAACATATTTGTTTAAACATGTCAAATATAAAAAATTTGATTAATTTAAACTACACTTGTTTTTAAATTCAAATACGATATTTTATTTTTAAGCTGAAATTTGGAAAATGAAATTTTTTCAAATTTAAAAAACATGATGTATATAACACTAATTGAAAATTCGTGTGTACTGTGTTCATTTTACAAAAGCTGAATGTACTGATGTTGATGAATGATTGAAATGGAAAAAAATAAATAAATAAAAGCCAACAAATTACTTTTACAAAATAGATGATTTGATAGTTGCCTGAATATTCGAGTATCAATAAAAAAATAATAATAATTAACACCACTCAATCAACTCACATTTTATAATCTCCAATCATTCAGATAATTAAAGCGTAAAATTTAATGATTAATTGAAAACCCAAATTTATAAAATAACATATTTTTTCTGTAATTTGAAAAAAAAAAAAAAAAAAAAAGATTAATAGCTTTTTTTTCGTTATAAATAAAAATCTTTTGAGGAAAAAACAATTTTTTTTTATTTATTTTTACGTGAATTTTTGAGGGAACAATTATGTATTTTGAATATAAAATTAGTGGTCAGCTAAATCTTTTAGCATTTCCGGTGATCGTCTTGAGTTTTTGCACGAAAACGGAAACGAGATATTTATTTTCTGCAGTTGTTGTTGTTAACAATTGTTAGATGATAAATTAAAAAATTGAAAAAATAAAGGGGGATGAATATACAAGAAGAAAAACAGAGAGAACTTCTGTTGCTGTTGCTGCTGGCATAGTACGATCATTGTGAACTGGTTGGACTTGCTTGCTATGGGGTCAGTTTATCGCAAACAAATGGGTTATACGCTTCTCGTCTATAGCCGTATTTCATTGGAATTTATTGTTTATTATTTTGCCATTCTCGTGGATGATATAGGGCCATGTTTTACCCGTGCGTTTGCTTTAATGTCGTTATAATAGTTCCACACTGTCTGCCATCAAACCGGATCGACATTAACACTCATTTTTTTAACATATATTTTTATTTTTTATCATAGCCATAGTGTTGTCTCTTCCTTAATTAATAATTATATTCTAATTTACAAAAATATTATATTATTTATTTTTATAATCTTGGATTTTTATTTTATTCTTATTTTTTATAAATAGCATCACGATTAGTCAAATTTTTTAAAGAATTTTGTAATTAATATAAGTCTCAGTTAAAGTATCTTGTAGACTGTGACTCTAATGCTTGTTTCGCATGAGGCAACAAAGCTAAGGGCACATTTAGGGTCACGAGACATATGTTTTCTTGTGTGACTGTTATTGTATTAATTTGTACTCCCCCTTTGCATGATTGTAATCACTTGATTTGTCGTAATTTTGATTTCTCACCAGTACATAAAAATAAAACATAAAAATGTGTAAAGATTAAAAATAAAAAAAATAATAAATATACTATTAAGAGCACGCGTTCACGCTTATCACCACTTCAGGTGTAAAAATATTTTTAAAAAAGTAACTCAACGGGTCATTCATAATTTGTCCAATTGATTATTTTCTTATTATATGCAAAGGGGATAAAAAAAATATTTCAATATCGGTTATCTCACGTCAACTTGATATAATTAATAAAAAAAAATATATTTTTTTAAGATAAATTTTTTTTTTCTCATTGACGTCATGAGTTACTTGAAATAGAACATATTTATCCGTGACCCGAGTGTACGATAAAACACGCTTGGTGAGTTGACTCTTTCAGACACCTATGTACACACAATAGGTTTTCAAATATTTTTATTTTTTCAATATTTATTTTATCTACAATTATACATACATGTGCGTCGATGTGACTTTGCGTTTGGTGTAATATTCTCTGACGTTAATAATACATGAAAAGAATTAAAAATTATATGAACAGTTTTCTTGGGATATGTAGCTGCTGGCACAGCCGTGCAAATACCCTGACGATTAAAAATATATGTTTAATATTAAATGAAGAAAAATATATCGATAAATGACAATAAACATTCTATCATCATAATATTATTTTAAAAAATAATAATATTTATATTTTTTACTTAACTTGTGACTACTATGCTCGATTTTCATTCATATATTTCTATTTTTTTCTTATCAATGTACTCAACTCTTTTGTGGTTTTTCTTTCTATACATTTTCTTTTTATACATTGTTTGGAACAAAAAATAAAGAGTAAAACTTGATTTTAATTTGGATAAATAAATGAAAAGTTTATATTAATTGAATTTATTTTTTAAATTCGAGTTTAACACTTGTATTTTCCGTGTTCTCGCTCACCCCATGTGATGCATATATATATACACAGCGAATGCACATTATAATCACTGGTGCGTCTTCCCACAAATTACTTGAGGTGCATCCACGCGTGGTTTTTTTTTTTTTAACACTTTTACATACTTTACCCTTGTAATCTCACAGAACAAGTCGTCATGACTTTATTATCTCTTGAATCGTCAACAAAACGTGACTGTCAATCTTTCATTCAAAAAATCTCATTAATTATATATTTTTTTTTGAATAAATTTGAAAGATATATACGCAGAAAAAAAAAATTAAAAATTGATAATTGAATGCTGTGTATTTACCAATAAATATTTTTAACTGATTTTTTTTTTTTACCGTGAAATAAATTCTGATAATAAATCTTCAAAAATAATGACAAAAAAAAATTTATACATTTACAGATATTTTTAATTCAATTGAAATTAAAAATTTATAAATTTCCTGTTTTCATTTTTGGTAAATTTCTGGAAATGATTTCTAGAAATTTTTATTAAATATTTTGTAGAAAATTTCGAAACAATTTCTAGAAAATTACGTTGAATGGGGACAAAAAAGGTTACATAAATTCGCAAAAGACAGCTTAAATAGTTAAAAAAAAAACTAAGAAGAAGAAACTCTGACATAGAAATATTTTTTTGTAAGATTTATTTTTTATCTTTTTACATTATATATATATAGTTGTTCTTTTATTTTAAAAAACATAAATATATTTTCTACGTTTTAAATTTTTGTTAAAGTCATCAACATAACACCAAAAAAGATAAGATTCACACCTCAGTCGTAGAAGAAAAAATAAAAAAAAAAACTTCCAAAAATAGGATAGCATCGTAATGATTCATTTAGGAATTTTTTTAAAATTTTTTCTGATCGTTTTGTGGCAGGTATAAACGTAATATTCTATACACAAGTCTGACAAAGATGAAAATATTTTAAGGCCTTGTAAATAGATTTTGCTACCTGTTCCAATGACTCGATTTTAGCCTCTGGCAATATATGAATATCGGTAGTTCAAAAGTATTAAATTTTTTTTTATTTAACTTTTGTTTTTATATTTTTTGTTCTTTCTATTAATTCAATTAACTTGTCCCTTAAAATGTCTTGAGATTTACAGCTTTTAAAAACCATGTAATATATATATACACATGCTCAACAACTTATGATTATATAGCATGTGTAATTACAGGTTTTAAAAAGATTTTATCATCCAGATAGTGTCAAATAAAGAAAAAAAAATTAAATTAAGTCATCTATATTGAATATTTATTATTATTTAAAAATTTTAAAAGTTATTTATTTCACTTTGCATCTTTTAAAAACAGTTATTGTAATTTAGAAAATGTAAATTTAAATAATTTATTTATTTTAAAAAATTAATAAACAAATTTTTATTATTATTTATTCTTTTTTTTTTTAAATAAAAATAATATATAAATATATAATAAAAACAGAACAATGGAAATTTCCAGTTAAGCATAAAATTATGCAATGGTGTTACAGTTTCTTTTGGAAATAAAATAAAATAAAATAAAATAAAAAAACCCCGTGTAAGAATGATATTTGTCAATTTGTCACGCTCACACCTGCATAATTCGAGCACCAATATTCGAAACAGAGTAGTAATAAAATTGAGGGAAAAAAAATAAAAAAATACATATAAATAAATGGATGGTTTGACACGAAAAAGGATAGAATAAAATTTGTGGTTTATCCGTAGCTAAATGTAGCGACACGTAGTCTAGTCTTGAAAGAATAAAATCCTAGATTGGTCCCCCGTCGGCTAAGAAATTCATTTTAATATTTTGCGACTGGTGGACCGATATATCTTTTTCTATACCTATAAACACCTTTCAATTTTAACCTTCAACTTATTTTTTGATGACTCAAAATATCGTCTGGTTAAAATTAAAAAAAAAAGTATTTTTTTATAATCTCATAAAATTATTATTCAATATTCAAATATTAATAATAATATAAATTAATAAATTTAAAAAAAAAAAAAATAGAGACAGAAATTGCATGATAAATTACAATGATAACAGACAGATTAATAAATATACAATTAACACCATCAGTAAAAAAATAAAATAAAAAATAAACCTAAGTCCCTGGAATGATTGCAATTTAAATTTTTATAATCAGCATATCACTGTAGATATATTTACGCCTCGGTGGTCATTTCAGCAGCTTAATATAACACCAAAGTAAAGCGATTAAACAAAAATTTTTAAAATAATAATTTTTGTCAAATTTTTTATTTATTTTATATTTTTATAATCAAATATACAAATCAATAATTTTTTATCATCATTATTAAATCCATTAATCATCATTTCAAAAAAGACAATTTTATATTTCTAAAACTGGTTGGTCTGGCCCAGTCATGCTTCTCTGGATGAATTTTTTTCTAGTTTTTTATTTTTACATTGAGCCAGTCCACTCGGTTACAGGATTATCAAGCTTCTCTTATGCACTTGTTTTATTTTTTATTTATATATACACACACTGCTCCTCATATATATTTTTTATTTATTTAATTTTTTTAAATTATTTTTCTGGACTGCAAAATCTCGCGCAAGCCCCAGCATTCCTGGGTGGGGCAAGTATATACAGCAGCCCAGTATCCAAGCACTAAATCATCACAATTTCTGTCTCACTTTTGTGGCCATATATACACCAGGGTATATGTGAGGTAGATAAAAACCAAAAAAAAAATATGAAATATATTGAAAAATGTATAGAGAAAGAAAAAGACAACATGAGGATCAAAAAGTATATCTGGCTATATTAATATGTGTGGGTGTCTGGTTGGTAGTTGCCACCATCGTCCATAACAAACTTCAACTCGTTCTATAACTTGCCATGACACACTGTTTATTGCAAATGTACACTCTATCCAAACTACCAAGCCTCTCATTCTCATGATTTTGTTTAAATTTTTTTTTCAACTCTTCACTGTTCACAAAACAATATAAATACCTTTTGCCACTGTATATACCCTTCTTTATTAGTGTGTATATATATGGCTAAACATTGTTCCATTGTCACCACAAGTGCTAATTGTTTGTCTGAATATTAAAAGACATATAAATCCAGTCTTCATGATATAAATTTTTTTTTTTTTATATTTTATATTATGCGGATGAACGGTCATCTATTTTAGGTGATTTATAATATTTGACCTTTCAAGATATAGTATATGTATAAGCTACAAATCTTCTCGAGAATTTTTAACTCGATGAATTATTTAATCAAATAATTATGACTGTTTTAAAAGTACTATTTAAAAAATTTCTTTTTGATAATAATTGTAAATTAAATTGAGCTTTGTTTTTATATTTTAAATGTTTATAATTTCAGGTTAAATACAAAATAGAGAAGGATGAATGTTAGTTAAAAAAATTTAGTTAAACAAGCAAGTGAATGAATAAATAAACACTTGGTTACTTCAGGTTTCTGGGCTCGAGGCGTTGCCGATCAAATACAGTCAACAAAAGTGGAACCCAACACTTAACTTGAATCGTTTCATGAACACAAAACGAACAAGCAAACACTTGTCAACTAAATACATATATTTTTTTTATTAATATTGTTCTTCTTCAATAATGTATGCTTGATGATACTAATAGTTTTTTAATATCAACATTCCAAGTTTAATATTAAAGAGAAAAAACGACATTAATCAAAGTTCAAATTTGACAAAATATACTTGAAACAATACTTGTAATTTTATTCCAATCAAATAGTCAATGACGTGATTTATTATAAATAAAAAAAATTTCCTGATTCAGCTTTATTTCAGTTGATAATAAACTGATTTAATTAGCTTGTTCATATCATCTGTAACAATAATGGAAAAAATTGTTTAATAAAATTTAAAAAAATAATTGAGTAAATATTTTTCAACTTCTACTTGCGGGATAATTTTATCATAAAATAATATTAATAAAAATAATAATCCACGTATGTTTATACATAAACAAAAATATTTATTATTACAGTAATTTTAAAGTCTTTAATTATATGTTGATAATTACTTGACGTGGGAATATTGAACTGATGTTGATTGTTAAATTATCAAGTAAAACATGTTGTCTAAAAATAACAGTATTTCAATGGACTATTGTTGTGTAATATATTGTATAGCACAAATGAAAATAGTCAAAACCGAGGGGGAAAAATTAACTAACCCCTTGATAGGTTTGTGGTTGAATTAGAGTTTTTAAAATTATTTTTTTTATTCTTTTTTTTTTTTTGATAAATATATATGTATTTCTAGCAATGTGTTTATGAATATTCATAGAGACTTTCGAAATTCGTTTCGCTTGGTGAATAGTCATCCATGCCTACTCGAATTGGTGGTGATGCTGGTGCACATGAACCGACCAGTTGGTTCGAGCCATTTAGCGAAACGTTTATGCGCCGGTCCCATAAAATAAATCAAAAGCCAGCGAATATTACAATGACAATGGCAAACCAGGCAAAAGACGATGACTATAAAGAAAAAGGGATGAATATTATTCTACTCTTTCTTTCATTTTTTACTTCATACATTACATATATTTATCTCTCTTATTCTTTTTTTTTGCATGTTCACTTTAAAGTTACTTAAAAATGACATGAAAGTCTCTTCTCAACATGCATATATACACTTGACTTTTTTTCTTTTTAAATTATTTATTCATATTCTCAATATCAATTTGTTTTTTATTTTATTTGCTTCCTCAATATAGCAATTTATTGCAAATTATTTACAAAGTAGTGTGGTATTTTTTTTTCTTTTATGCTTCATCTTTTTTACTTTCATTCAGCCAATTCAAATATATGTAATTTCAAGAAGCGGGAAATGATAATTGGTTGTACTTGGCACGCACCATTTTCAAATGATTTCAAACAATTTAATTAATTTTTTTTATTATTATTACAATAATAATAAAATATTTTTTTCATATAGCTAAATTAATAATTTCACTACTCTAATATTTATTTATCTATTTAGTTCCGTCCTATTTAGTGTCCTTTTTATAATAGAAAAGATGTGATAATCAATAAATTAATAATAAACAATCCAATTATAAAGAAAGAAAAAATTAAAACAGTTGATTATATTTAATTGTTATAAATGGGAGATTTATTTCGTAGAGAGGAAGTACTATTATCTCAGGGTAGATTAGCCTGGAAGCAATTAGCTGCTTGCGGGATTGGTGATTCTTGTGGAAGACGCATGGTCTTGAGATATTCTCTGCCCCTTATATATAACTTCAACCGAGTACTTATGCCACTGCCCTAACCACAAGTACACAGAGATATTTTCTGCCTGAATGTATGTATACACCATCATCGTTTTTGGTGTCTCTTGTACATTTACTACTCTCATCTAGACATCTTCATCTCGTAATTACCCCAAGACCATTTATTTCAGTTTTTTTTTCCAGTATATTTGATAACACTGATATGAGGACACTTGATACCTAGATGGATACTAATGGACATATCGTTATTGTCATATTTTTTTTTTTTTTCTTCTCTTCAAATGAAAATAATTATAACTGTATATTTATTTTTTTATTTATTGTAAGTTTATGTAAGGGAAATGGGATTGTATTTTTTCTACAAGTCTTTCTTTTCAAAAATTTTCCACGTGAGCTAACAAAATTTCATACGATTAATAAATAGTTAATTGCAGAAAAATCAATGATAATTTTATTGTGACAATAATGTTTATTTGTATAATGATTGATAATGCTAGTTGAAAATAATATTTATCCGATAGATGATTTAGTAATTTTCTACAGTTATTAGTTTGTGAAGAATAATTTTTCTTTGGATCATTGAGATAGATTGATAACAATAATGAGAATGAAAATCAGTGTGACAAACGATATACCGGAAAGTGAGAAGTTGAAGTGTTATGCACTCGACATAAGAGTGTCCGAGACAAATTTATTGGGGCGAATAAAAAAAAAAAAAAAAAGAGTACTTTTATAATAAAATAAAAGTATAGGGTGTACGTACAGATATAGGATATACGTATCCCCGTGCCCAGGATGTCACACGGTGTATCGAATTACTCATATATAAATGTATCTCTGTGTCGGAACCATCGGAACCTCGGTGGGTTAACACACGGGAATCTCGGACGACTGACGATAATCAAACTACTATGTAGAAAAAATTATAAATTAAAGAATAAAAATGAAATGAAAATCTCAACGCAATCGATTGATTTTTTTTTTTGAATGTCTCCCGTAACGAACTTACGCACTTACATCTCGAATCACACAGAGAAATAAGTTTTTAGGAATATCATTATTTTTTATTTTCATCGTAGAAAATTTTTGCCCGAGCCATTTAATACTTACTACCGCACATATTCATACTTCAATTCGTATTTTTGCTCCGATTTATTGCGATCTATAGTCTAAGAAACGTAATTACAGAAAGGCATCAAGTTATCCAAATGATTTTTTATTAGTAACACTAATAATACAATAAAAAAAACTATTTTCCATCGACATTGGATACATTATTTTACAGAAACGCCTCATCGTATGTTTTAGTTAAAAATTCGTCTTCAGCATTAGAAGTAATGTTGGAAGGATTCCTCCACCGTTTCGCTTTCCTCCTGTTGCAATTATACGTAACAAACAGTATAGCTGATTTTGTTACTCTTCATCTTCATATATTCTGAAACAAAAATAATATATAAATATTATAACTACTAATCTATAGTTGTAATAATTATTTTCACAATTTTTTTCTCGAATATTTTCAGTTTATATCACCGGAAATTGTTTCCGAAAAATTTTTGCCAAATTACAAGAAACTGGTTAGCTGGGTAATTGAGTAATATAGAGTCGATTTACATTCCCTTGTGTTGACGTTATTCTGGTTTATTTATTTACTTTTTAATATTATATTTACCTGGTGTATGTATGGCACCGGAGACACGGTGGGTACACCAGATCGTGTCGCCTGGAGCTTGCTAGTCGGATACAGTGACCGAACTGTATCTGGCCATGAATACCGATACGAAACACCATGTGGTGGCTACTATGCAATTGCATTTATGCTCATATATACTACATTTAGTTATTGTTGTGCGAAAAGTCGCGTGTGCTCATCTTCCAGCATCCTAAACCAGCTGATTTTTTTTTCTCCTTTTAGCATTCTTTGAACCGTATTATTTTATTTTTTAAATTTATTTCTCAAATTTTACCTGACAACGTAATGTTTCGCATCTCTGTGTTCTCCTCTTTCAATTCTTTAATACCGCGTACGCAGGCATAAATTACTTGTCAGAGAGTCACGAACGTTAAATGTCCGCACGGCATGTGCTTCAATCGTATATAGATACCGGGTGGTAGACAGACGAGAAAAGATGAGTGGAGACATTAACGTTATACTACATACCGAACAGTTGATAGTAACTTGAACTTTTTGTTAATAAATGATATTTCATATATTCTCATATCACGATATGACATTACATTTTTATTCATTTAGTTATGAATAACAAAAATATGTATGATTCATAAAAATTATGATTTTTTTGGACGAAATTCTTTTTTTTTTTTTGTTAAATATTATTTTGAATAATAATATATTACATTGATGTAAGAGTTAATGATGCGCTTAAATATGTATTATAATATTAATCATGCGTGAAAACTAAAAACTTTTATAATTTAAAATTATTTTCGAAATTTCGTCTTGCAAGTTCAGAATAATTTTCATTTTCAATGACAACTTTTACACATCTTTGTCCAAATGGCATGAGTGATTTTTAAGTACAAAAAGACGTACAAAATGAGGACACTGCTTTTCCACTACTATAAATTCATAAATCTACAACTTTTGAAAACTTCTATCCTTGAGATTTAAGCTCACCCTTCTTGCGAACAATTTTGTATTTATTATAATATATATATTTGATTGAAATGTATGTGTGTCTGTGTTTCATATGTATTCCATTTTGGCGAACGTGTAGTTTGGTTTTATTTAGTATATATCTATGTGTTGCATATTAAAATATATATATAAAGAAAACACGGGTGGTAAAGTTTGTCGACTTTGCCTTGTCTCGCTTCGCCACCTAATAATCCAAACCGCGAATACCAACAGCGCAAAACTCTCTATGTGGCTTGGCTGCTTGTCAGGTTGTCTCGATAAATTCACGAGTAGTTAGTCCGACGGCAAGAAACTACAAAACTTTAACAGAGATTGGGCGCATTCGTTTAACAAAAAAATTCTTTTTCTTTTTCCACTTTCGACCTGTAACACCGGCCAAAATGTTATAGGAAAAAGCTCTTTTTTGTCGTGGTAGTTTTGACACATGACGCTTATTTAAAATTTACTTCTTTGATTTTATAATTTCCCAATTTTCTAATTTTTTTTTTCAAAATTTTTTCGATTTCTATTAGGAACATAGAATGACCGAAGAGGTATTTGCTCATTTAAAA
>JAPYYR010001487.1:0-14771 GCA_030523065.1 Aphidius colemani
AATAAAAAAAAAAAAAAAAATTAAAAAAAAAAAAAAAAAAAAAAAAAAAAAAAAAAAAAAAAAAAAAAAAAAAAAAAAAAAAAAAAATTCAATACAACATTTACTAAACATCATGAATTTATTTCAAATAAAATTTCATTTAAAATATTTTTAAATAACAAATTATGTCGTCTCTAGTTGATTTTCATTTTTTACAACTGGATCGATATAATAGTAAAAGTTTTGCTATTTTATTTCGTTTTTCTATGTATGTACTTCAACTTTATCGACAAAATAAAAATTATAACGTAATTTTTTATGGTTTGTGTGTCTCGAGGTCACATGTACAACGCATGAATATTTTCGTTTAATTATTTCAATAAATTATGATAATAAAATTAATAAATTATCAACAAATTATAATTATTTTATTAATATTTGACATAATAGATAGATAATATTTTTGATTGATTGAATTTGTGTGTCAAAGGAATATTACCAATAAGACAAATAATACAAATTTATCATCAAATAAATCATAAACAGTTAATTATCGTGGACCAACCCATATATTAGACAAACATTTAAATTTAACCAATTGAGAATTACCCAGATAATTAAACGATCCATTGGGTGCAATTTATCTTTCACAATTTATGTGAATTTATTTTTACAGTATTTAAACGTTTAAATAATATTTTAATTTCAACAATAATTGCTCAAGTTAATTTATAAAATTGCTGTTTAAAAGTTTCAAGGTTGTTGTTGTTGTATTTTTATTTTTATTTTTTTTTTATTTTTTTATATAATAAAATTACTCGTGTTTCGTTTGCTGGCATTGTTGCTTGGCTAAATGCTATTTTCTACTTTGTTCAATTTATGTGTCTGCATTGCGGATATAAGTTGACTTTTTTAATTTTTAAAGATCGTTAACCTTATTTTATTTTTATTATTAATATTATATCATGATAATTGATGGAGTTAAAATATATTGTATGAAAAATAAAACACAATTGAGCAAGGGTTGTTTGACCGAGTTTAAAAATATTTGAAAAAAAATATAGTAATGACTCAGGGGTCAGAATTATTTAATGTTAAATTACAGTTTTTAAATTATTCTCTTTAATAATAAAATTGGAACAATAAAAATTTTTTTTTTTTTTAGGGTCAACATGTCTTAAACAATATTGTTCTTTAGTGTGATTATTATTTTTTTGTCTATTGTTCTTTACACTTTGTATAATCAATGACTCATTAAAATTGAAAAATAAATATATCAAAGTTTTCATAACACTAAATCAACTTTTTTTTTTATTAATTAATTTGTTTACTGCAAATTGGCTGATAAATAAATTAACTATATAGAATTCTAAATTTTCTGTATGTTTATATACAAATTTTTATTTGATTTTCAATACTCAGATTTATTAAAAATTATTGATATATTTTGACAACAAAAATTATTATATTTTATAATGTTTATTAAGTTTTTTTTTTGCTTCTTTATTTTTTAGGTCATATGTGAATAAAATTTACAAAAAATGAATAAATACGACGCGCTAGTTATACGAGTATATTGTATAAATTCAGAGTAATAAAAAAATATCCCATAGAGAATTGCATTTGCGTGACGAGACATCCGACGATGCCAATCTGTATTCAAAGTAACCCGCATATTATACAGTACCACTCTCAATCGTAATCAAGAAATATTTTCATAATATTATAACTTAAAAATAAAATAAGTATTAAATTCTGTAATACAAATATTAAATTTTCGAAATATTTCAGATGAATTTATTGACTGATTCAACAGTTATTTCACCAATTGATGGAAATATTTTTCCGTGTATTTATTGGGAAATATTTTAATCGAAAAAAAATGAGTAAAAGCTGAAAGATAAATTTGTTAATTTTAAATTAAATAATTTCAGTTGTTGTAATTTAATTACGAAAAAAACTTGGATGATTTTTCGATCACTTTGTAATACTTTTATGAAGGTTTTTAATATTTTATTACCATTTCGATATGTCTATTGAAGATTTATGAACTTTAAATATTTTATTTAATGAATTATTGATTTTTAGAATTGAATTATATCTAGGTTAGGCTAAATCATAATTTATAAATCATTTATATAAATAGTGTAAACTCTTGGATAGCAAATAAATAATAAACAGTTGGATATAAAATTTTAAATCAAAGAACAACTGCTCAAATATATATAAAATTTTCAAAATAATTACATTGAATTATTTAAATTAAAAAAAAAAATAAAACTTCCTTGGACAGTATAAAAGAAAAAAAACTTTTGGCCTCAAAAGTCACACGTATATATTCTATTGACAACAAACAATAGAGTCACAAAAAAATAAAGACAATTGTTTCTCGAAGAAAGACAAAAAAAAATGTAAAAAACATTGTATTGTTTTGAAGAAAAAAAAAACTACAATCGTCAGCATTAACAAACTCATTTTAAAAGTTAAACGAGAAAAAAAAATTCAAAAAATTTAAAGTTTTGTAAATGTAAGTTAAAGAAAAAAAAAATATTTATAAAATTAGTATAACATTTTTGTATTCAAACATGACTTTAGCCACTTTGTTTCTCATAAAATTTAAATACATAAAAAAAAAAAATGAATAAATTTCAAACAATTTAATTTATAAACTAAGTTTATTACATTTTTCATTCTTTTTTTTTTTAATAAAAAAAGTTTTTCATTCCCAAGTTTGCGAGTGAGCTTTTACGATAGACTTTGGTATAAATTCTTGGATAAATATTAAGTAACTCCCTAAATAGACTGTAGTCAGTTTTCTAAAATTAATTTAACTATTTTTCAAATTTATTTTAGCATGCAAATAGCAAAAATACGATTTGTTATAAATTTTTTTTAAACAACAAATACATCTTTTTTTGAATAAAAAAACAATATTTCCATTTTACAAAATAAATAAAATTATTATTTTAAATTATTTTTCTATATGACTAAGCAGCCATCAATCAATCAATCAATCAATCAACAACAAATTATAAAATATTTTTATATTGATAGAAATTACTCGAGTAAAAAAATGAAAAAATAAAAATCGATTACTCAAAAATTTATTAGCAAATGCGTTTATACTGCTCATCAAAATAAATTGCCTTTTAGCTTTCATCATTTTCTGGGTGTTTGATAACATGCCAAAATGATAAAAAAAAAAAAACTTGTTATACATTAAAGACAAATGAGACAATTTATAAAAATAAAAATAGAAAAAAATTAAAAATTGTTGCAAAACTATTATTTCAATTATTTTTAATTTTTTTTTAAATCTAAAATTTAATAATAAATATTATAATCTGTAAATTTAAAATTCCATCAATAAATTTACACCGTTAGAATTTCGTGTATCGAACAAAAGGTTGTTCCATGTATTTTGGATTATCTGGTTGCAATTGTACTGTGTCTCTATTGTATATTTATTGACCTCAATTGCTGATTGTCAATGTGTTGTGAGCATCAAGGAACCACTGAACATTATTATTCACTTTGTCTGTTAATCTCCAAAAAAGATGCTACTAAAAATTATCACACTATGTTTATTATTAACCCAAAAAAAAAATATATATATAAAAATATAAGCGAGATAAAGATGCTGCAGTGAAAAAAATGAATGAAAATGACTTGAGGCATTTTAACTAACAAACGAAAAATATAATAACTTGCCCTAGTTTTTTATTCAAAGAATTTCTTTCATGTTGTTCAATCTATACTCTGATAGAAACTTTGTGGTTACTATTATTTTCTTTTTTACTATGATGAGACAACTGCACAGGGCATTCAAATTACTGTATAAAAAGAAATATAATATTGTAAAAGTTTATAAACAATTGGTCAAAAATAAGTTGAATAATTCTTTTGGATAATCATTGTAACGTAAATAAGTAAATTTTTTAAATAATATTTGTTAAAATTTCATGACAATTATTCTACTATATTTGTCAACGTTAATGGATTTTATCTTAATAAGTAAATCAACGAGAATAAAAATGATTTATTCAAAAATTTTAATTATTTTTGAGTACTAATTTTTCAAAAATCACATAACAAAGTTATTGTTTATTTTGAAAATGGTAACTTTAAATTCTACACGTATCAAGTTTTCATATTGTATTAATTTACTTTTTGTATTTAGTGGTGCCAAAATTGATCATTGTCATTTCTATAATGACCTATTTTACTATGACAATATGCATGATATCAAATAATTATTTAGTTATAAATATGAAATTAAATTTTGTCAAAAAAACACTTGAAAATTAATTAGTAAATCATTTATTTGAAAGTATAAAAAATTTCCGAAACTCGTATTTGATTAAAATCAATATAAATCATTAAAAAAATGATCATTTTTGATAAATAAATTTGCACGATTTTATATATTTATCTTTTGTAAAAACGTAAATGATTGTTTACCAGGTCAATAGGTCATAAAATAGACAGACAAACAGTCGTCACCACTGTCAACAATACAATAAAAAATAATCATTTGATTCATCCAGTCATTATACATATATTTTTATCCATAATGTGTTGTAAATTTGGATGATTTCTGCATAATGGATTTTTTTTTGCTCTAGTTTTTCAGTTTGTTTGATTGATAATGCTCCAGTTGTTGGAATATTCAACAACATGAATAAAACATATATATAAATTATCATATTGTCGTGGAAATAACAGATACTATTTTATTATTTTAGATATGACAGGAAGAGGATCGAAAAAATTTAGTGATCAATGCAGTGAAGACAGGGAATGTGGTTTTCGTGGCTCATACTGCGATCCAAGAACAAAAAAATGTTTTTGTCGGGAAGAATTTGAAGTGACAAATTATCTTGACAAGTGTGGTCATCGTAAGTTTATGCAAATTATAAATTAATTTATCTTTTTTTGTCATTTTAATTGATTGCTAAGTAAAACTTTTTTATTTTTTTCAGCTGCTAATGTTAATGAAACGTGTTTTTTCACTCAACAATGTGAATATCGTGTTCCTCAAACTGAGTGTCGTGATAGACGTTGTATTTGCAGATTTGAAAAAATACCAGTCTCAAGATCAGATGGTTATGTTGAATGCGTTGGTAAATTAGATCATAAAAAGAGAGAATTATTACTATTTTTTCTTTTTTTTTAAAATTGTTTAGCGTTTAAATCGTTATAACTTTCTCAGTATAAAAGAAATAATTTTGTTATTTCTCTGTAACTAAAATATGACCACATAAAATCAGACAAAATTTATATAATTATCATTATTAATTATCAATAATTGTTTATTAATTATTTTATGTTAAAAATACAAAAACAATATGAAGAAAATTTATACAACAATGACGCACCTTCAAGGTGTGGATTTCCATTTTGCATGATTGTATGTCATTTGAAATCGTTCAGCAAATGAAACAAAGTTATAAAATAGCTAACGATCTTTATTTTTATAAAATAATTTTCAAGTTTTATCATTTTAATATAAAATCAACATCATAATATCAAATTAATAAACAAAACAAACGTCTAGAATTGCTCAATTTCTTTGATGAATTTTTTAGATATTTAAAAAAATAGATGTATTGCTAGAAATATAATTTAAATATTAATTTCAAATAATAATTAAATATTTATTATTAATAGCTGAGCAACAGGCTGATGAAAATCTTCGTTATGTCAATCCAGCAATGATAAGCATTCTCGTTGCCATGGCTTTGATGTTTATAATAATTTGCGTTGTTCTTCGTTTATTTAGCAAGTAAGATAATATTATTTAAATAATAAAAGAAAAAAAAATTGACAAATAAATACATCATTGACTCAATAAAATTATAAAACTTTTTTTTTTTTATTAAGCCAATGAATATTGCAATAAATTTGGGATAATTTTAATGATTAAATTAATTTTTTTCAGAGCTCGATACGGTGAAAATAGATCAATATTTAATACTCCAAATGCTCGTTTGATGAACGTGTCATTATTACGTGATAATAATAAATTATTACATGCCCAGGAGAGACGTGGTTCAAAAGTAAGTCAACGTGCACCATCACGACAACCATCAATGGGTTCATTGAGAGCACATTCACCAAATGGCTCGCATCCAGGTGCGAAAAACACACAGCGAGTCAATCGTACGGGTTTTTATATTAAAATTCAATTACTAAGCAAGCAACTTACTATCGTATATAATTAACATAAATAATTAATGAGCTATTTCTTCCAACAAAAAAAAAAAACACAACAAACTCAAGTTGTTGTTGTTGTCGTTGTTGTTATTTTTTTTCTTATTTTCCCAACATGTTGTGTTTTTTTTCTCCTTTTTTTTCCAAGTTGATTGGAGTGTATATCATTTATCAGTAGTTTTTTTATTTTTTAACTGATGAAAATGTACATTTCATCATCTCAATCTATCTAGTGTCGTCTTTACAATAGTTTTTTTTGAATAAATAATTTTTTTTTAGTCAGGCAAATATGTATTTAAATGAATACTTTTTTATATAATTATATATGCGGCATGTTATTTGTAATATAGAAGCAATTTTTTTTATGTATAGAAATGCAGTCTTTGTACTATTTTTGGTGGGCACGTTGGTATAATTTAATCTTTATTTCTTTGATATTATTTAATCGTCATTTTAACACTTAAATGTTGGCATATTAAACGATATAAAATAGAAAATTATTGATAATAAATATTTTCAATAAATTTTAACAACAAATATTCGACAGCTGAAATGAATTTTAAAAAATCATCACAACAATAAATTCACATTATAATCAAATTATTGCAAAGAAAAATCAGCTGAATATGTTTATTCGTAGAGCCTACTTATCAATTTATCATTTTGATTACTGAAAATTGCTAAATTTTTACATTTTTTTGTTGTTTGAATGACGATAACTCCAAATTTTTATGATTTTTTTCATACAAACAAACTGAAGAAGTAGTAGCTGTTCTCTCTAGTCTGAATGGATAATTTTATTTCTAAAAAAAAAAACCATATACTAATTAAAAAAGTAAAATAGTTGCTTGCTAAAGTAAGTGATTTGCCTGATCATAAACTCGTATTGACTAAATATAATTATTATAGTTACTATTAAACATAAAAAAAAAAAATTAGTTATTAGTTTTTGTGTTTGTTGTTTAGTACTAGTGTATTTATTTTTATTTTTTTTTTGTTATATATTATTATTTTATGTGTTCGTTTGGTGTAACAATGAAGAACGCCAAATGACAGACGTCTGATTGCCAGGTTCTTCTCGTATAGGTTCACGAAGAGGAAGTAGAGGAAGTGGTAATGGCAATCCAACATCATCATCAGCACCATCAGCACCATCAACAACAATAAAAACATTGAGACCATCGTCAAATCAAAATGATCCAGTTATTGAAGATGTTACCATTGAAATATCTGATCGTGATATTCAATCATTTTAATTAATCGATTAATTAGCTTTAATAAAACCTTACTTGCTTATATTTTTTTTTTTTTTAAATTGTTATAATCAAACATTTAAAATATAAGAATTATCAGTAGGGCATTTTATTATTTAATTAATTAAAAAACGTCAACTACACCGAATTTGAATTTTAATCCGTAAAAGCTAAATACTTGGCATAAAATTTTCATTAAATATTGTGATTTACAAAATAAATTATTACTCGTAGTATATAATTGAAATATATAAGCTTATAAAAAGAAATAAATATTTAAAATATCGAAATTAGCACCAATATTATATGGGCATCAACGATTTTGCCAATTCTATATACACAGATGCTTGTAAAAAATTTTTTATCTCTCTTTAACGTAAAAATAAAGATAAAAAAAAATAATACTTTATAGATCAATGTAATTGCATTACAATTAGGGTCCACTCATGAATTATCTATTTTTTTTTTTTCTTCAACGAAAGTTTTATCATGCCGTCTTAACAATTAAATAAATATAAAAATAAAAAATCAATAATTCATAAGGATTCGTAACGTAACGTGTGAATGTTATTATCGTGATTAAATAATTAAAATTGCAAAATGTAATAATCATGGAATGTAGTAATAAAAAAAAAATATTATTACGATGAAATATGCAAAACTAAAAAAAAGTATATTGCACGAATAGGGGACCACACGAAACAGTTTCGAATCAACAGATTATAAAATAAAGTAAATAAATCTATCGAAAAATTAAACTACCAAGTAGACGAATAAAAAATATATATATCTACACATAAAAAAATAAATGATAATAATAAAAATATAGAAACAAAATATCTTTGTAAAATTAGTGCCTATGCTGACACGTATGAAAAAAAATTTAAAAAATGAAAAAAAAAAATAATAATGATCTGTAATTTTAAAGAAAATATAAAAAACTAAACGATAAATTAATTAATCAAATATTATAGTTAATCTTTGGCACTATTTGCCATCGATTTAATATCGACTAGGCTATTTAGTAACACAAATTTAAAAATTATAAATAAATTTATAATGCATATAGCAACTGTGCTATTCTGTGATTTATAAAGGATAAAAAAAAGTATTTAATTTAACTCTAAAAAAAAAAAACACACACACAATTATTTAGTTTTAAATAAAAACAATCGAGTTGAATAAAAAAAAATTAATTTGTTCGAATCCGAAGATAAATTTGGGGAAGGTTTAATCTTCGGAATCAAATGATGATAAATTTGTTTTTAAAAATACAACGACTTGATTGGCATATATATGAAAAAACAAAATATTAATATTTAATTAAGATGCATTTATTGTGAGTTAATAATTAGACTATTTTTTATTTAAATGTATATTTTTTTTCTCTGTGTCTATTAGCTTATAGAGCCAAGTCATCGATGAAGCTCCCTTTTTTACCTCTTTTTTACTATTTAAAAATTAAAAAAATATATATATTGTATTGCAAATTTGGTAATTAAAAATTAAATTGCTATTTGCAATGAAAAATTATCAAGGAAATAATAATTATTAGTATTGTATTTTATATTGTTTTGAGGTAATTAGTAGTTCAAGTTTGGGGAAGAGCTTGAACTACTTGTTACTTCAAAAATAAATAATATTATTTAAAAAAATAAAACGCACGATATAAAAAATAAATTGAACTATAAATTTAGTCAGTAAATTATCTATTAAAACACCTAAATTAATTAATTAATTGATAATTAATTCATTCTTTGAAATCGAAATAAAAGAATATATTTTTCTTTGTCAATTTATTTGATATTAAATCCTAAACTTTAAAATAATATTTATATTAAATTTAATTTTCATCTATAATATCCTAATAGCTTGTCTTATTCAACTTAAATAAAACTATGTATCTCAAAAATATAATATTACTAATTTGTTTTGACTCAACAATATATTAAAATAAAAAAAAAAAAATAATAAAACCACTAAATTATTAAAAACTTATGTAGATTTATTTTTATATAATTTTTTTCATTTTTTAATATTTGAATTTTTAGATCTCCAATCAATGAATTCATCATAATCATCATTGTCATCATCACTCGACGAGTCAACATCAATGTTATTTGTTTGTTTTTTACTTCTTTGAAATTCTAATTTTTGTCTATCCATTTGCACTACCCTAAAAATAAAATAAAAAATTAATAGTCAATTTTGTTTTTTATCAACAAATATTTATAGTTACTAATTTTGATAATTTAAATTTAATAAATAACATTTAAATGCTGAAGACATTAAACCCACTGCAAACATATTTGCTACTTTTATCTAAAACAAAAAGTATCTTTAGGTTTTTTATATTAATACTACTAAAATTGACAAGTGTAATTGTAATTTTAATTAATCAATTGAATTGTTAGCACTTGTTCCATGTCGGTGGTCGTTATTTTTATTTTTTTTTGTCTCATAAAATGTTGGTCATCATATTACTAAATTAATTAGTTAAGAGTTTTTTTTGCATCGATGATGCAAGTCATTTGTTTTTATCACGTTTACTTGAATTATTTTTGCAAAATTAATGAACATGAGTTAATTATTGTTTACGTTTTTTGAAAAATCAATTGTCAAGTTTATTTGTTATGCAGCTGGGGCCTATTGGTATATTATTATTAAATATTGATAAATCAAGATGATAAAAATTCTAGTACCTAGAGATGCTTTTTCTTTTGTTTACTTTATAAATTTTTTAACAATACGAGGTTTTTCTTTTGCTTACCTTTGATAATTATGTATTTGTTCTTCTACTTCTTCCATTTCTCTTTCAGTATTTGCTTCTTCTTGGTCATCCGCAATTATTTGAGCAGATTGTGCTGTTTCTTCTTTTATTGCTTTTTTATATTTTTCCCATTCTTCTTCAAGTGGGTCTTTATATTCGACATTTCTTACCTGAAAAAATAAAAAAAAAAGTTATATGAATGTAAAAGACACACAATTTATTAATCTAATTTTTTAAAAACCTTTGCATCTTGAATTGGATCATCAAAAAAGCCTTCTGGAAGAGTTGCTGATGCATTTGATTCAGCTTCTTTAACTTGCTCAGCTTCTTTATTATGTTTACTATTATTCTGTGAATGTAAATCAGTTTTTAATGGACCACTTGTTATTGGAACAACAGAAGAACTACTTTGTCCACTTGGATTGTCAAAAAAATTTGATGGAAGTGTTGATGTATTTGAGTGACCAGGGTTTTTCAATATTCCTTTGACTTTTTTTGAGTTTAGTTGATTTAATGGTGAACATGGTCTTTTGAATGATACATTATTTTTTTTATCCTTTACTTCAAGACTTTTTTTCGTCAATGACAATGTTTCCTTGTGGCTTTTCGAGTTTAAATGAATTGGCCAGATTGTTTCACTTTTAACAATTGTTTTGCATACAACACACATCAATTGTCCACCATCTGTATACGTATAGCATTGTTAAGAAAAATCAATGATGATTAATTCAAATTATAAATTTTTAAAATTAGAAAAAAAAAAATAAATTTGTAAAAAAGGATATTTTGCAAGTGGTGAATCAATTTTTTTAACTGTCAATGATTTTTTTTTGTGATCATTCATTGCTTTTCGCAAATAATCTTGAGTTAATTTTTTTCCAGCCATTTTTTATGGTTATTATTAATTGTTATGTTTTTTTTTATTATAAAAACAATCATAAACATTCAATAAAGGTTAAGTTATTTGACATTTGGATGCATTTGGAATGTTATTGTTATTCAGAGTTGCCAGATAATCTGGGTGAAGAGCCACGGTGTGGCGCTGAGAGAGCCATTGGGGGCCATCTTAGATTTTATAGAGGGCCAAAAAAAGAGCCAAATTTAAATGACTACAAAATCAACAAATTTTTTACGGAGGTGGGATAGACGCGAATCGTCCCACCGTAGTATTGTTTTCTATGCATGTTTTTAAAATAAGTCTCATAACTTCCATAATAATTAACCATGAATCCACCAAAATATACATACAAACGAAGAAACGTCACTTTTTCACAAATTATCATTATTATTATACATTTTCATTATCACTTGTAAAAAGAGTCGAGCAAATTTCAAAGCTGAGATACTTTTCAGTGACTCAGTACTTTTCAGGATATCAAGAAGTTTTATACAAATTTTCAAATTTTCTTATTCACAATTGACTGAATTATGAATCAATAAACAAATTGTAATCAACAACGGCGGCCGTAAAAAGCGTGAGCTTCGTATTTACCCACTGTAAATGACTTTTGGGGACAGTACCCGCGCTCTTCAAGGCAGCCGTTGTTGCTAACAATTTGTTTATTGATTAAATTAATTAATTTAATTCAATCATAATATGTTTTCCTGGTGGCAATATATATCTAAGGAATGCCTCAACACCTAGCCATCAGATGATCTCAGAAAGAATATAAAATACAGTTAACCTTGAAGCTGGGAAAAGCAAAAAAAAATTTTTATTCAAAATAAACTAATATTATTGCGCACATGCAATATGTCAATGTCAGCCTCCAATTCAACATCAAAAGATAATTTTAAATCATGTTAAAATCAAACAGCGTCTTCGTATCAATGAAAAAAAAGTTAAATAAATAATTTATATTCACAAGAGACAGTGCAGTAAATGCGCAATTCATCAACAACAAATATATACCATGTCGAAATATCGAAACAATAATCAACAATTTTTTGAGTTCAATGTTCTCATCGTCTGACCTTGAGCTTATTTTTATTATAAATAAATAATCAAATAACTTCCAGGAAATTTGTTGGAAACATCAGCATGGAAAATTTGTTTTTTTTTTTCTTTAAAAATAATAAAATAACATTTTTATTAGAATAAATATTGAAGTTTTAGGTTCTGGATATTTTTAAATATAACTCTAAAATGTGTATACATATTATTTTTTTATCGTTCATAATAAATGTTAGATAATATATTTTTAAAAATTTTTTAGTCTCTCGATATTCATCATTCATGTATTTTAGTTTTTCATTGAAAAGAGGGGATACGTTAACGTTTATAGTGAAATTTTTATGTTTTTGCGACCCTCATCAGTCGAAATCCTGACATCAAAACTAAATCATCATTTAAAAAAAAAATTGAAACAATTTGAAGCACGTGTTAATATCATTTGTTAATAATAAAAAATTTAAAAAGTTGAAAATGCCAGCAGCACATGAAACTCGCAATATATTAATAACATATGTAATTTTATTATTTCTTCTCATTTGTCTCTGGGCGTTATATTCATTATTTTAATTGAATCAAAATGATAAAATAAAAATGGTATGTAAATTTCATTTTATTTATTATTTAAGTTGACTGTTTTTGAGCATCGAAATCTCTAGAAATATTCGAAATATTCGCGCCTTTATTTAAAACAAAAAAATCGCATTGTTTTTTTTTATTTTTGTTTTTTAATTTTAACTATAATTTCGTTGCAGGATTAAAACTTGTCATCAAAATGGATATATAAATGAAAAAATGTATTTTCAATGGGACCCAGGCCGTCGAAATAATTACCATCAAGGATCCATCTTATTATTTCTCAGAAAAAAAAATTTTTAAATTGTGTAATTGTGTAATAATTTTTTCAACGTTTAAAAAAATATGTTATGAAATTTTTCAACATGACCATTCGATGAGTTTATTTTTGATTTTACTTTCTATTGATTTAATTACGTAATAATATTTTAGTTAGATTTTTATTTTATTTTTTTTCCATTATATTATTTGGAGTTTTTTAATAAATATTTCAATACAACAAATTAAAGATACAGTGTAGATATAAAGTTATTTAAAAATAGATGATGTTAATTTCCAGTAAGAATTTGACCTATTTTCATCTGTACCAAAAATAAATAATTCACGTAATGAACCACCTGGACAGTGTTTGTATGTTTGAGGCTTTAATTTTTTTATCTCTTTTTTTTATTTTTATTTATCAAGGTCACTATTTGTTACGTTAATAAAATGACAACTAAGCTAAAAATATATTTCAAATAATTAAAATTAAAACATTATTTAATTATTAAATTTTTATGATTTTTTTTTCTTTCTTTTAAACAATGAAAATTACAATAAATAAAATATTACAATTTCATTTTTTATGATTATTTTTATTAAAATATTTAAAACTATATAAAAAAAAATATTAAATTCTATAGAAATAATTGACTTTAAAATTTCTTAGAGGCATAATAAATAATAATTTGCTATTGGTAATAAAAATGAACGTGCCATGAATATAATGAGAAAAAAAAAAAAATCATTTTAAATAAAAAGTAAAAAAAAATACAACTCCCACCATTATGTCCACGTCTTTTCCTATATAAGTCATGATTTCTACTAAAATTTTTCACTTTCGTTGCTCGATCACTTTCAATTTCTGTATTGCTTTTATTATTATTATTTATTTTTAAATTTGTTGACTCGTTATATTCGTCAATATGAGGTCAATATTTGTAATAATTTTTATTGCAATTTGTGTTGTTGTTGCTGCTGAAGAAAAACTTTCAAGTAAATATGATGATATTGATGTTGATAAAATATTACAAAATAACAGAGTTTTAACAAATTACATCAAGTGTATTCTTGGTGAGGGTTCATGCACAGCTGAAGGCAGAGAATTAAAAAGTAAGTTTATTATTTAATTTAAAGAATAAATAATAAATATAAATTTAACAATTTATTGGTATTTTTTTTTTGCTTAAATATTTTATAAATTGTTTAAAAATGAAAGTTATTATTATGTAAAAAAAATAACTTTCACTTTTCTTGATAACCAATTGATTGTGTAATTTATTGTAAAAAAAAACGGGAAAAGTCTTTGAATGATGAATTATTATTGTAGTAATTAATTTTTATTTTGTGATTTTTTTTTACAGAAACACTTCCAGATGCAATTAGATCACAGTGCAGTAAATGTGATGCCAAACAAAAATCAATGGTTAATAAAGTTATAAATCATTTGATAACAAAAAGACCAACAGATTGGGACAGGCTTGCAAAAAAATTCGATCCAATGGGAGAATATAAAAAAAGCTTTGAAGCACAAGCTGGTAAAGCAGCATAATTAAATTAATTGTAACATTTTTGATAAATAAATATAATTTTAAATGACATATTGGTTTGAATTTATTTCTACATAAAAATTGTTATAGAAACAAATAGAGTTATATTTGAAAAAAAGATTAAAGCTTGAAATATAATTGGTATCAAAAATATCACGAGTTTGTCGTTGATTTTCAATTGCAACGATTGACTACATCATCACTGTGAGAAAAGAAATGAT
>JAPYYR010001488.1:0-14769 GCA_030523065.1 Aphidius colemani
AATAATATTCCAACCGAATACAATTGTATTTTGGAGGTATCGTCAACGCGAATACAATTGTATTTCACACAGAAATCATCGAATACAATTGCTTCTCTTACAAATACTTTCGGAAGAGTAAAAATTGTATTCGATAAATATTTTTAATGGCACCCAGATAGATAATATGGAGTATCAAATACCATTCTCTCTCGCTAAAATACTCTGATTTTTCAACTCGGGGTCATAGTGAAGATAGGGACTACAGATTAGGCTTAGAAGAAGCTTCTCCAAGTGCTATTTTAAAAATTTTGTTCTGCGATGTAAACTTTTTGAGCCAAAAAAAAATGTGCCATTTTTATTTTACAATTTTGAGGTTTTTTTTTTTCGCTCCAAAAACTATGGGTCTCAGCGAAAAAAGTCGACTGTGCGGGCGTAGAATAGATTTTTTAAAAACGGATTTTTTAAACATAAAACAAAGTCTCCATCTTGATTTTAGCGCGAGTTATTTGTTGCGCCATTTTTTGTACTGTTGGAAAATTTCCGTGTAAACGTAATTTTTTCTTTCATTTCATTGCCAATTTATTCACAGGTAGTTGAATATGATAGAGAAACTCCTGACGCAGTTTGCAATATTCGTAACTTCTGATCTCAGATTCATAGTTTAGATAGATAACAAATATTTTCTAAAAAAGGGTATTTAATTTTTTTTTTCAAACTATTGTTCATAGAAAAAATTTTCAATAGCTTTCATAAAGTTTCTAAAGACGCTTCTTTTAAGCCTTAGATGAACTCTCTAAGTCAAAAGTTATAGACGTTTTTTTTTTTCATTGACAAATTCAGTACTGCGGCTGAGCCTATGGCTCCTAGCCTCCTTAAAATTTGCTAAAATCTGAGATGGTAGTTTGAAATCTTTCAGTCTTTTTTAAAATTGATAACTCAATATAAAAAAAAAACTATTTTATACTTATAAATATAAAAAAGTATGCTATTATTGATAATATTAGTTTTTATTTTCTAATAAATTTTTTTTTATTTTGATGTCAATTGTAGATAACAAGGTAACGATTTGAAACTTTAAAAAAAAAAAAGATTTCTTAGTACTGTATGAGTAGAAAAAAAAGAAAGGACATACCAAACTTGGCAAATTGAAAAAAAAAAAAAAAATATTCTATAATAAGATAAAAAAAAATACATGTAATGTCTTGGCTGATGATTAAGATGACGATGAGAAGGAGAATGTTGGAGCGTGTCGAGACACACGAGGAATGAGTCACGCACTCATCGAATGACGAAGAGACGCCAGTGATTATAAACCCTGATTTTTTTATTTTTTCATATTGTTTTTAGTTATCTTCTTGATGTTGAGATAGGAACATAAAGCTAACTATAAATATCATTTATGCATAAATTGAATAATTAAAATTTAAAAAAATTATTATAATGCATATAACAGAAACAAGTTTTTATTCAAAAATAATTCAAAAGTTTACATCAAATAAAATTTATGTTGATGTAATGTGCAAAATGATGACATGATTGATGAAAAAAAAATTAAAAATTCATTATAAGATAAGTTTGTCGGTGACTTAAAATAGATGATGCGATATTGACTTTCGTTCAACTTCATTTTTGACTCTCCATGCTATTTGGTGTTTGAGAAAAGATTTTTATTATGTACACACACCTGTACCAATTTTTTTTTTTTTATATAACGACTGTTCACATAGTTTACTTACGATGAATCATGCACTCGGGTATATCGTCATAAGAATTAAATCGGTGTGGTCACAGCTGATTTCACAACAGTCATACAAAGTTTCTTGAGTCAAACAGACTCATTTCTTTTTCTTTGTATATATTGATAAATAAATTAATACATACATATTGATTATTATAATTGATTAATAATCGTATTTTTTATGACACCTTATTTTGAAAGAAAAAATGTGACTATAATAATTTGCACGTAAAAAATATAATGACTTTCACATAACAAAAAAAAAATATCTGTATTAATTTTAAATTTTATAGAATTATTATTCTATTGAAAATTGTTTTAAAATTAAATATTACTGAGTGGATGTGCAAAAGAATAATTTTTTTAACAGACGTGTTTACGATATAGAAAAAAATTTTGAACCTGTAAGTTTCTATTTCTTTATTGATTTTTATCAGTATGGAATATAGTTCATCCATGTGAACATTTTTTTTCAAACTAAATTTTTATCGTTAAAAAAAATAAAAAATTTCCTATAAAAATAGTGTAAAAATAGTTTCCTATAGTTATATTGTAATTTTTTTTTATTCTAATAAATAAAAACAAAAATTGGAATTTTTGTACCTCAAAAAAAATGTTTTTTATTGCTATATTGAAACGGTTGATGAGCGACTATCGTCTTCCATTCTCTTTTGTTGCATACCAGCCAAACAACATTCCAGTTTCGTTTCTTGATCAGAACCAATGCGTTCATTTTCATTTACCTCGTTTTTTTATATTCCGAAAAATATTTTTAAACATATGTTTAATTTTTTTTAAAATAATTACATATCTTTGTTTGTAATTTGTCTGGTAACAATAAAAAATTACTAAAAATGAAAATATAATTACAGTTTTTGGATAAATTTTAAAATCAATAAAAGTAAATTAAAATTTATTAAAAAAACAAGATATGAGATTGAAAATTTAATCATTTTCCTACTTTTTTGGTCGCAAATAAAAGCCAGAATAATAATATTATATTTTGATGAAATTTTTTAAAATTTTCTTGCTAGTTTTTTTTTTTTGAAAGTTGACAATTTTAACACGCAGAGAATCGAGACAGAAGGCATTGCTTGTAGTTAAAAAATTTCTATCAAATATTGTTGAATTTACTATCAGTTTGTACTTGGTTCGACGATGGAATTTACATTCAACACAATTTGTTTTTAATATTTTTTTTTTTTTAATAAAATTTTAGCATTAATTAATTCAATTTTTTATTCAAATACCGAATAAATCGAATACCGGAACTATGACGCGTTTACACACACAATTTTACGAGATCAGTATAAAATTATTACCTTGCGTAACTAAACTTGCGTATTTTACCGCCACGTGTGTTAAAGCGCGGATATCGTATGTTCACTTGAATAATGTACTGTAGAATAGAACGACTGTACGATCCTACATGTATTTGTGTATTCAGTCGCGCCTTGTTATTTTGACGTTGGCGATACGTAAATTAATTCTTATCAAATTCTTAATAATTTTCACAAATAAAAAAAAACTCTTTTTTTTTTATCTTCTTATCGTACTTGTAAATTATTTGGTCTAATTAAAATTGCAGTTAATATTGTTTTAAATAATAAAAAAAAATATCAACTAAATAATGTTATATTGCAATAAAAATATATAAACAAGTATTTATCGTTGACAATATCTTTATCATTTAAAAAACTTTATAAACATTTTTTTTATACATAAAAATAAGTTATCAATTATTAGATCCTGAGTATAGGGCCACGCATCGAAAATTGTGTCAAGGTTACTCGCCTGTTGCTACATCGTTTTTTAAAAATATAATTAAATTTTTTACATTTATGGATAGTTTTTCGTATGAAAAATAAAGTTTTTTTTAGATTTTATTCAATTTTTTCTACTTTTTTTTGTGTTTTTTTTTTCTACATTTGTTTGCGTATGTTATCAGTGGTATGTCAGTTTTTATTTTGAGAGAGATCTGAGTATTATTTATGATTAAAAAAGTGCGTGTGTTTGGGAGTGTTTGGTTTTATATATTATGGAACTGAGGACATAACATTTGTGTTTAACAAATGTTCATTGTCTTGGTTGATTATATTTTTTAGTTATATATTACCGTTAAAATATTTCTTGCATGAAAAGCAACAAATAGAAGGGAATTGAAATCGAAAAAAAAATGGTGTACATATTATTTCTTTATTTTTGCGTGGGTCGAATGGTTATGACATCGAGACGTCGAGACGATATGTAGAGGCGTCAACAGATTGTAATTTCAATGTGAGTTTCTGGGATTTGTTATCACTTTTTTTAAAAGTCCTTTGTTTCTTTGTCATTTTTGTACATACATGTATTAAATAAATAATAAATATCCGGTAAATTTTATGTTTTACGATTTATCGATAGAAATATAGAATTTTAATACAGTAGAAATTTTAAAATAACACTTTCGGGAAGCCAATTGACTATACTTTGTAAGATTCTTGTCATTGGTAAGTTGACTTTGATAATAACACAGGAAATATATAGAAACAAGTCTATCTGTATATACATTTATAGTCTGCAGACTTTATAATCTTGAAAACGGATTATTAATTTGTAATTTTTATTCTTTTGGCTACTATACTATTTTTGGCTCTTTTTTTTTTTTTTTTTTCTAATTAAACGAGCTATGCAACTCGTTAGTTGGAGAGTCTTTAGAAGTCATGGTGAGTCGAAATCTCATCACTCAATCATTCATTGCATAATAGACATTCGAATTTTTTTTCAACATAAATATTATTTTTCTTAATTTATAAAACTATATTGTGTTAAATGAATAAAAAAAATCAATTTCACAACAAAATTATATGTGTAAAAATTTAAAAAACCAAAGTTGCATATATTTTTTTTTGTTAATTTTAATTTTTTTTTTCTTTTTTTTTCATGATGGAATTTTCGGGTGATTATATGTATGCGGTAATGGAAAATATGGAAATTTGAAAAGAATGAAGATAATTTGATGACACGAGAGTCAAATTTTCAAAACCATCCTGAGATCATAACATCCGGACAGGTGATAACTTTTATAACATGGTTTTTGATTTTATTTGAAAAATAAAAACGATTGCCATCAACTTTTATAGATTTAAATTTATCAATATTTAATCCTTTATGCTCATAGTTTATCAGGCCTGCATGTTAATTCACATTAATAAAAAAATAATACATAATATTACAATGTGTTACGATGTGTTACATCACATTGTAAAACATAAAATATTGACAGTGCAAATATCTCAATCAAAGTATCAAAATTCCCAATGAAATTTTTATGAATTCGAATGATCATTTGGTAAGTTGGCATTTAAATTGCCAATATAAATGATGACATCAAATTACTTGGGCAATTTTTTAATTTATCTATCAAATTTACTTGACCTGTTCACAGCACAAGTTTTAACAGCATTAGCTAGAACCCTGATATTCATTGACATTGGTTAATAATAAATCCATTTGATTAAATTAATTCGACATTTATTTTATTATAATTATATTTTTCATTTGATATTTGTCAAAAAATATTTTTTTAAATAAATTCAATTTTATAATGTAATTTTTTTTTTTTTCAAACTATAAAAATAATATCAAATAGAAAATTAGGATTAATAATAACAATCCTATTCTAATAATTTCTATGAATTTTATTGTTTTATTTTTGTTTTCTTCGATTTATAAATTTTATATTTTTACATAATTATATTCATGAAAAATTAATTAATAAATTTAAATATATATATATAGTGTTTTTAAATCTCAAAACCAAAAATAAAACTTTACGTCATAAAATTGAAATAGAAAACTAAAACTTTGTCACATTGAATTTACAAAGATTTCACGGAAATTGTGATGTTTATTAGTTGTTTTCCAACCTTTTTATATTTTTAAAAGTATGCTTATAAATATATAAATTTTTTTTTTTCTAAAATTGATAATTTCTTAAAAATGATTCACACACGAAAAATCATTAATTGTTATTATTATTATTCTTAGAAACTATTTTTAAAATTCAACTCATTTTTTTTCATCAAAATAATATTATATAGAAAAAAAATGAAAGCAACTAATTAAACATTGCGTTAATCGAGTTGAATAAAAAAAAAAAAAAATGGATTTTCTCTATCTCTCGTTCTCTACCTTGAATAATTTCTGGCGTTTGATCAGCAAGAGTCATTGCCAAAAATTTTCTAGTTGATTCAATAACAAATTTGTGAATGTGACAAGTGATTACCCAAAGTCATCTCAGTAGTATATATATAAAGGTATACGTTCTCAATGTTCTGTAAAGTTACCAGTCACATGAGTCATGGTCACTAAATATATATTTGAAAAATACGGCAACTATTTATTCAAAAATAAAAAAATAAAATAAAAAATTAGTCCCAAAGTGATTGTCTATGTTTTAATATAAATATATACATTAAATATTTATTTATGACTAATGAGCTTAAAAATTATTTTAAACATTGATGCACATGAGCAGATGCTGACTAACCAGAGTCAGACAAGTAGCAGTAGTAGCAGTAGAATTAGCAGCAGCAGTACAACAAGCAGCAGAGTTGCTAAATCCTCACAGAGGATATTAACATCATCATCGTCCAGTGAAATGAAAGCCAGCTCAATGAAAAACGATTTAAGTGAATTAAAACGTGGTATATCTGAAATGAAAAATATGTCGACAAATTTCACATCAAGACTTCGAAGTAGTATGGAAAATCTTGTTGACAGGTCAGTCATATAAATAATTATTAATATTCATAATAATTAGTAATAATTAGTTTTATTTTTAATGAAATGTATAATAATACTTTTATTTTTTTTTTTTCATATTCTTTACAGAGATGAAAACGTTGATGAGAAAAATAATTACACAGAGCCATTAGTAACATTTCCCGATCCAGATACACCACCACCAGTAACTGGAACGACAGGTTTGGCTGTCAACACTTCATCTCCATTAGCATCACTTAATTCACGTAATAGTCTTGATTTTCCAAAACACAGTATGAAACCAACAATAACAATGCCACAAATATCAACTATTGGTGGATTAACAACTGGCCAAGAAACACTTAAATATGAACAAAAAAAAATGACAAGTGCATCTAAAACCAAGGTAAATGTATAAAATAAAATAAATATATATAATATAACAAATACAAACACTATTGATGAGTGATTGGCTGACAATTTATTGTCTTTAGATCAAGGTCAAGTTCTCGAGACCTCAATTAACACCATCTAATTTTATTTCAAGTATTTAAACTACCGGTTGAATAAATAGTATATTCACATGTGTCTACATTATTAATTTATATTTAATAATGATATTTGAATAGTATATAATTGAAAATTATCAAATTGAAAACAAAAAACATTTTAATAAAAAACAATTATTAATTTTAATTTTAATTAAGGTGGTGACTGATGGTTTTAGTGCTGAAAAAGCAACTGCAAATAGTGCAGAAATGCGTGCTCTAATGACTGGTGATGTTTCCTACAAAGAACAAACAGCAGCAACAGCAGCAAGAGCTAGAGTTGAAGTAGATGGTGTTTCAGCTGAAAAAAGTGTTGCATCAGCTCGAGTGAGTATATATTATTATTTAAACTTGACAATAATTTTTTTTCTACAATTAATTAAATATTAAAAGAAAATATATATAACAAATAAAAATAAAAATTAGTACAAGTATTGTTGTTAAATAGTGTCTTGGTTGCGATGGGCAACCAACGCCCATTGGCTTCAATCGATAGAAAAAGCTCACCCCACTTTGTTTCCTCTTGACTTTTAACCTTTTCTTTGATCAATCCACATAATAATCTCAGTAACAATTATAATCTTAATGAAGTATAACAAAAATGGGTTCAAAATTCACGAGAATTCCTCGTCAATATTTACCTGATGGTAAATCAAGCCCTCAGTCATCACTAAAAAATTTAATTCAACCTGGTGAAATCATAAAAATGGTATTTTATTATTTTAACAATTAAATACTTGCAATAACATTGGTAAACATACTTAATTGTTTTTTTTTTTTTTTTCGTTTTTGGATTGAAATGTTTAACATAACATGAATAATTTTATTGACGTGTGTTTGGTAATAAATTTATCTGAATCATATAGGTAGGGGAAAAATGCCACTTCTTCACAATACTTGTGTTACATTATATTTAAGCACTGGTGTCTAGCACAGTGTATCAGTTGGTTTACAAAATATAATTCCTCATTTATTTTTTTTTTTATTTTCAATAAATGAAATAGTGCAAATAAAAATAAATAAAAATATGAATGTGCCCTGGACGATTCAGAAACATTATCAACATGGTAAAACTTTAAAAAAAAATACCCTGGTAAATAATAATTACATTTGTCTCAATATTTTTTGATAAATTAATATCAATTAGAACGATTGCAATGAAAACTTTGTTAATTATCAAAAGCAGTTATCTCAGTCTCAGGACTATGACTTCAATTTTCATTTATTTCAAATGAATAAATTGTCATATTTTTTTATTTTCTAAATTGAAATAATATTTTAAACAGTTGAATATTATATAAAATATATTTTTAAAAAAACTTGGAACCTTGAAAGTTATTTTTTTTCTCAAACAAAATAAAATAATGAATTGTAGTTTTTTATTTGAATTAATTAATAGTCATAAAAATTATTTTATGATTGTTTTTTTTTTTTAATTAGGAAAAAAAAATATTGAAGACTGGTGATTTGGCACATCAAGAGAGTAACAATGTGGCAGCAACAAGTATGAAACTTCAGAGTGATTCTTTTAGCACTGAAAAGGTGAGATAAAGATAAAAAAATATATTTTTACGTAATAATTTATCTCAAATCTTATCTTTAAATAGAATACTGTTTGATAAATTTTATTTCAAGTCACAAATAGTAAGACGTGTTAATCAAATGATAATTCAATAGGCATTTATTACCTACTGGTACATTTTTATGTGATGATGATATTTTTCCAAGAAAAATTTGATGTCTTTTTTTTTTGGCATTGATTCAACTATTTTTAAAACTAACTATTTAACATAAATTTACGAACATTTAGTACAAATACACGTGTTGGTTCTGGCTATTTGATTTTTGAGAAATAATTTTTTTTTTCCAATATGACTACTAAGATTTTTTGTTTTTTTATCTATTCCAAAATCAGTGTTAGTGTGTGATTCAAACTATTAACATCGTTGCCATTATGCGAAAGTGGAGTCTTGATTCGAAAATGGTATAAATACTATTTTTTTAAATGCAAATTCGATGGAAATTTTGTTTTATTTTTTCTGTGAATTTAAATTGTAATTCTTTAATAGTTTATTGACCATTTATATATATTTTTATTGATAAAATTCTTTAAAGTATCTTGCAATAACAATAATTAAATTTAAAAAATTATTAATATACTTATTTGTTTAAAAATTTTATTTTACAGACAGCAATGGCTGCTCAACAACAACGACAAACAATGACATCATCAGGAATGTATAATCATGAAAAACATACAGCAACATCATCACAATCAAGCATGACATTCGCAAAAGGTACAACATCAAAATCATCAATGATAACAGCAGCAGCAGCAGTTAATCAATTAATGAATGGTAATCGTCCTGGTGATGAAGAATTATTAAATTTATCACTCGATGATTTAGATCATTTATGTTCAAATTCAAATCCTCAAGATGTTGATAAAGCAAGAGCAAAGTATTCAAATTTTTTAGATTTATTTGTTGAACGATTGAAGTCAACAGATTCAAATAATAATGGTAAAGCACCATTATTATTAAATAGAGTTAATGAAATAATAAGAAAAGCATGGGCAGTACCAACATATGGCCATGAACTTGGTTATACATTGTGTAATATATTACGTACACGTGGTGGTCTTGATATGTTAATAACAAATTGTATCGCAAATGATCATGAATTACAATTTTCATCTGCAAAATTACTTGAACAATGTTTAACAACTGAAAATCGTGTACATGTTGTTGAAAATGGTTTAGAAAAAGTTGTTGAAGTTGCATGTGTTTGTACAAAAAATCAAAATTCTGATTATTCACGTGTTGGTACTGGTATACTTGAACACTTATTTAAACATTCAGAAGGTACATGTAGTGATGTTATACGTCTTGGCGGTCTTGAAGCTGTATTATTTGAATGTCGTAAAAATGATGTTGATACATTACGACATGTTGCTGGTGCACTTGCAAATTTATCATTATATGGGGGTGCTGAAAATCAAGAATTTATGATTAAAAGAAAAGTACCAGTATGGCTATTTCCATTAGCATTTCATCATGATGATAATATAAAATACTATGCATGTCTTGCTATTGCTGTATTAGTTGCAAATAAAGAAATTGAAGCTGCTGTATTAGAATCAGGTACATTGGATTTAGTTGAGCCATTTGTAACATCACATAATCCATATGAATTTGCAAAATCAAATTTAGCACATGCACATGGACAATCAAAAAATTGGCTTGAAAGATTAGTACCAGTATTAAGTTCAAAACGTGAAGAAGCTAGAAATTTAGCTGCATTTCATTTTTGTATGGAAGCCGGTATTAAAAAACAACAAGGTAATACGGAAATATTTCGTGAAATTGGTGCAATTGATGCATTAAAAAAAGTTGCTAGTTCACCAAATGCTGTTGCATCAAAATATGCTGCACAAGCATTACGTTTAATTGGTGAAGAAGTACCACATAAATTAAGTCAACAAGTACCATTATGGTCAAGTGAAGATGTACGTGAATGGGTCAAACAAATTGGTTTTGCTGAATATGCACAAAATTTTATTGACAGTCGTGTTGATGGTGATTTATTATTACAATTAACTGAATTAAATTTAAGTGAAGATATTGGATTAACAAATGGTATTAAAAGACGTAGATTTACACGTGAATTACAAAATTTAAAAAAAATGGCTGATTATAGTAGTCGTGATACTGGTAATTTAAATACATTTTTACAACAAATTGGACAAGAATTTTCAATATATACATATAGTATGTTGAATGCTGGTGTTGATAAAGATAGTATTAGAACAATATCTGAAGATCAATTAACACAAGAATGTAGTATTACAAATTCAATACATAGAATAAGAATACTTGAGGCTATTAAAAACATGTCATCAAATCAATTTAGTTCATGCATCAATGAAAGTCCAGATAAAAGTCTTGATGTATTTGTTAGTTATAGAAGATCAAATGGTTCACAATTAGCATCATTATTAAAAGTACATTTACAATTACGTGGTTTTTCAGTATTTATTGATGTTGAAAAACTTGAAGCTGGTAAATTTGATAATAATTTATTACAAAGTATAAGACAAGCAAAAAATTTTTTATTAGTATTAACACCAAAAGCATTAGATAGATGTTCAACTGATAGTGAATGTAAAGATTGGGTACATCGTGAAATTGTTGCTGCATTACAATCACAATGTAATATTATACCAATTATTGATAATTTTCAATGGCCTGAACCAGAAGAATTACCAGAAGATATGAGAGCTGTTTGTCATTTTAATGGTGTCAGATGGATTCATGATTATCAAGATGCTTGTGTTGATAAATTAGAAAGGTATATATAAATTTATTAATTTAATATTTAACATAAATATATTATAATTATTTTTATTTTATTTGTTTATTTTAATTAATATTTAAGGTTTATGAGAGGTGAATTACAACGAATAGATTTAATGAGCAATATACCAAGAAGCATAGCAACATCAAAAGAAGTTACAACACCAGGTACACCAAGTAGTTCAACAAATATACGACAACAACCACCAAGTTTTCAACGTATGCACAGCAATGAAAGTCGTGGAAGTGATAAAGATTCAACAAATGGACGAGATTGACTAGAAGGCCCACTAACATCAATTCCAAGCAGGTCATTAAATAATCATATTTTATTTTTTTCAATTTTAATTATTTTATTTATATATATATATATCTTTACATATCATAATATTTTTATTACATGCAGCACGAGCCACGAAAAAACATTAAAAGATACTGAATAAACAAGTAGTTTCAAAATAGGTCAGATAATAATGTCACTTGATATGAGTTAACAAATTTTGTTGTTATTTTTGTTATATTTTTAAACGTGAAGAGTGTTTATGTATTTATTTATTTTTGTCAAACGCGTAATGATGATTGTTTTCAAAAAAAAAAAAAATATCTCAAAGTATGACCTTTTCTTTTTCATTCATTCAACAAAAAAATAATTATTTGTTATGAATGTTTTTGTTTTGAAATGAAATAATCATGTAATTTTTTTTTTTTAATTAGTTTATGTTGTTGGCATGCAAAATGTAATTAAATGTTGTATAATTATTTTAGTTTGATTAAAAAAATATTATTATAATAAAATAACTTGAAATTTTTTAGATATAGAAAAACTTCAAGTCCTGGACGTCTAATAAACATATCACTAACAACAGGAAGAAAACAATTTTATCATGGAAAATCGAGAAAAAATCGTATTGTGCCAGAAAGACCACCACGACATTCAAGTTCATCATCAAATAGATCACGTTCATTAGAAATTATTGATCAATCAGTACAGTCAAATGCTTTACCAATCAAAAGTCATTTTAAAAGTCTCGATAAACTTTTAACTAATAATAAAATATGTACAAATCATGAAAAAATTATTGAGTCATATCCTAGTCATCAACAAGACTCAATACCAAATGTATCATATATCAAAAATGAAAAATTAGGAATATCTGATGATTTTGTGGGCTTAAATAGTACATTAAATTTGAATATAAATTTAGACAATTTAGCAAATAATAATAAACCAACAAAAGCTAATAAAATAATTGAAACATCACATGGACTTGAGAAATATTATGATAGTTTATGTCCGATGCCAATTCCACGTCAAAAAACAAAATCGAATAAATCAGAATTAATCAATACAGAACAATTAAATAGCACAATGTCTTGTAATTCGGTAAACTCATCCTCAAGTCACTGTGATAAATCGACTTGTTCATTGAATGAAAATATTCTAAATATAAATTCAAATAATGATATAGAAAATTTAACAAATAAAAATATATGTAAAATTAATTTTGACGAAAATGAATCAGCATTATCTTGTAATTCAAATTTTGAAAATATTACAGAACTCATGACTAACAATGAGCAACAAAAAAAATCAAAACTTTATAAACAAGTGTGTGAAAAAGATGAAATCTCTCATCAATAAGTGATAGAAAAAAAAAACAAAAATACTAAAAATTCCTAGGTAACTAACTTTAAATTTTATATTATAAATAGCTTTCTTCAGCAAATGTTGAATAACAATTGTGTCTTGTTAAATTTATTTGCACACAAATAACGTATGTGCTGTTGCATATATAATTAATTACTACTGACGAAATCGAACTTTATAGATGATTTTTATACATAAAAAATGTATACACATATACCTATATATATTGTAAAAATAATTTTATTATCAAATAGTTATTAGTTAATTTTTAATTTGTTAAATTTATTATTATATTTTTTTTTCTTTTCTATATATAGAAAAGGCAGCTATACTTTTACTACAACTGACTTTTATTTCGATTATTTTTTTTGTTAATTATTCACTTGTAAACTTAATAAATACAAAAATTAAATCAGTATAAATATTTTTTATTATCATTTAATAGCTAACATTATTAAATATACATATTTTTTATTTATTTGGATATTCTACTTTATCATTATTTAAATATTATATACTATATAAAAAGAAATAAAACATAGATTTAGTATTTGAAAAATTCATCAACAAAAAATTGAGAATTCAGTGTTTTTTTTTATTTTTATCGAAGGTACCAAAAGGCATTAATGAAGTATTTTTGAATAAAATTCACGTAATTATACGTCATTTCTCTTTTACATATGTCCATAAAATTTCTTTAGCATATTTAACAATATTTACTTTAAATAAATTATTATTTCAATTAGTAGTTTTCATACTACGTTTAAGATCTTTTTCTCGTTTCGTCAATTTAACTTCTAGTCATTAAAAATTAATGAAAAATTTCTTTCTTATGTTGCTGATAAAAAACAGCTTAAAAAATTTATCTGTTAATAACATCGTCTCGGCCTCTCAGTCTTCTCATGAGTATTAAGTCTGGTTTCATTAGGGTAACTCGTTTAGCATGATATGCTAGAAGGATGGAATCTTCAAAGAATTGTACTAAATACATTTCAGCAGCTTCTTGCAATGCTTCTAATGCAGTAGCTTGCATTCTAAAAATTTGAAAGTTAATTATCGAATAAATTAAAACAAAAATAGTTTTTAAAATCATATGTTTACCTGTGTATATCTAGTCTTGGAAAAATATAATGAACTGTTTCCTTGACTAATCTAGAAAAAGTTAGTTTTGGTATCAAAAGGTTTGTTGATTTTCTTAGCTGCCTTATTTCTTGAAGTGCTCTGACTCCTGGTTTTCTTCTTTTTTTTCTTCCGCCAACTAAAACACTGGTCTACAAAAATAAATATCGAAATTTGTTATTTTTCTAAAATTTTATCGGTCAAGAAATCATTTAAGATTTTAAATAAAAATACATACTTTTGGTACTTTTTTTTTTGGTGGGACAAATGAATTGCTACTATTTGAACTGCTTATGTTGAAAAAAATTATTAGTATTATTAACACTATATTTAAGAGCAACAGCTGTCAAAAACATAATCTTTACTAACCTTGAACTTGATTTTCTTCTCACCATTGTGGGTTATTGACACTTAACAGACAGAACAAGACAGAACACCAATAGTCCAGTACTGGAACGAAAACATGGTAAATAGCATGGAGGTATAAAACTCCATGGTAAATAGTTTAAATATATTTTTTCATAAAATGTGTCCAGCAGTGTTGGGTAGGTATGATACCGATGTATCATACAATAGTATCATACACTGTATGATACAGTATGATACATCTTCGATATCATACGCTATGTATCA
>JAPYYR010001489.1:0-15321 GCA_030523065.1 Aphidius colemani
AATTTTAAAGGGAAATTTCAAAGGGAAAATAAGCGCAGAATTAAAATGAAAAAATTAAATGAGATTTTTTATTTTTCATTATTTTTCGAATTGTCCTTCAAAACAGCAAAGCGTAACGAGGCGAGGTTATATGCCAACGATGAACCAAGTATAAGCGGTTACAAGGACACTGACAACGGGAACCTGTCCCCATGACGATTATGACCCACGCGTGCGCAAATATATTGCAATATATCCACTTAATTTTAATATATATGTCTACATATACAACAAATAAATTAAACATATTAAATAAAAAATAAATATATGATTTTTTATATGTATATAAATATATAAATAAAAACTTGACGATTCATGGCACGTGGAAGACAAACTTGCATCGTGTGTTTATAAAAAATCTATTAAACATTGCATTTATGTGTATGTTATATGTAGTAAACATTTATATACTATACACAACATATATAACACGTATATTAATGCAATTTTCTGCACACAGTCACCTTTCGTTTTTCCATCATTGGTAAAGTCGGTCCTTGAGAAAATCTTCTTGCCTCGATTCTCAATTTCATCATTTGTGTGTATATATGTATTTTTTTTTCTTATAATCATTGACGATAGCCATGCCACGATAACTTGAAAAAATATAAAAAATAAAAAAAAATATTGACTATTAAACAGTGACAATTGCGTAGACTATGTCAATTTATTTATGTTTTTTTTTTTTATTACAAAATGCTTAGACAAATAGTGAAATATAATTTTTTTCTTTAAATTTAACTGCAATATAATTTATGATATAATATTTATCATGTACATTGAATTTATCCTTGTTTAAATATATAACTTGGTCGTAAAAAAATTTCATTGATCTTAATTAAAATAAATTGATACTTAAATAACAATATTAAAGATAAAAATCTTTTTCACTTTGAAAATTTTATACTTGTATATGTTTAATAATTTTTAATTTTTATTTTAACATATACACGACCTTTACAACCAATTTATAACTGTCTTTCCTTTTTGGATAAATTTTATTTATTTATTTATTTTTGCGTGGGAAGCAGGAAGGGAGTTGCTGCTCAGTTAATTCGTTGCTATATTTGCAATAAATCATATGTAATTTCATTTTACCATTCGATATAATATGTCAAAGAAAATATATTATGATATTAATATATTTTATTATTTTTTTTTTATGTTTATTTACCCTATATTTATTGTCAATTACTTCCGAAAGAAAAACCATTACAACTATTACCAATAGAAAAAAAAAAAAAATGAATAAGACATTTAATTTCCGAAAATAGTCTGATTTCCATTTTCATATAGTTTGCTAAAATGTTGGAAAAATAAATATATATGTAGAAAAAAATAAAGAGTTAAAAAAATAGTTGAATAAACGACATTAAAACTCTTTTGCCAAAGTGAACGTGTCTCCATCGAAGGATATGCCGACGGGAAAGGTTGTGTTTTTTTTTTTTTTTTTTTTTGATTTCTTTTATACATAAATTTTTTTTTTTATCAATACAGAGAGCATGATTGCGAAACTAATAGAGCAATTGGAAAAAATGATCTTTCTAATTCGTCGGTTGATCGGTCAACAAACCAATCTTTTCACCAAATTGCCATGTCGTTTCGGATACATCTATTCAATCAATTGGCCTTTTCAATCGTCGACACAATTTCGACAAAAAAAAAATCCAATAAAAATAAATATTCTGCATAATAAAAAAATTAATAAAAAAAAAAATCTTGAAATATCATTTTTGATGGCTCGTCAAAGTTTATTTCATCATTGTCACATTTAACACTTTGATTTTATTCTTTATTCAAAATAAAAAAATTTATCGTATTTATATAAAGACTTATTGACAAAATAATAGCGACTGAGAAGACGCGACCTTTTCATCAACCTCTCAAATGATTATCCAACTCGTGAAATGTTTTACCAGACACATTGTTACAAATCAATCAGTCAACAAATATCAAAAATTACCACAATAATTTTATAACTCAAATAAATGACATTAATTTCAATTTTGCCATGACAAATTGTTGTTCATTTATTGATGATGATAATGCAATCTTTCAACGAAATACCAATATTGCTAAACCGAATGTTTGATGGATTGGTAATATTATTATTATCGATTATCAACGTATTTTCTATCTCTCGATATTTTATATCGTCGATTCTCACGATTATATAATTACATTCCGTTTCATTGAGCATATATTTTCAGTTTGATAATCGAAACCAGGAAATGGTGATGAGGATGAGGATGATGATGATCGGTTATTAAAATTCTACAATTAAAATACATACCACAATAACAATTGACCTTTCGTTTTTTTTTTCAATCACTTCGCTCTTTTGGTCCGTTTTAAAGATCAAAAATTTTATTTTTACAGTATGAATTATTTTCTTTCGTTGTGGTTTTTTAAAAGGTAAATTTCTGATGCTTAATTTTGACCTTTTAAGATTTTTTTTTTTCTTCTACCATCGTTGGTGGTGGTGGTGATGCGGTTGTAAAATAAATTTTTGCTCGATTTATACATATAAATAGTCTCGGCTGAGGCAATAATCGACCCAAGAACTTTTAAATTTTTTGAAATGTTTACCATATGCGTGACCCTCTTTTTTTTACATTACATTTTTTCCTTATTCACTTTCTACCTTTGTCCTTCTTTTCTCCTTGTGTTTTAACAAAAAATAATCAGATTGCGAAAGGTCGTGGTCAACGAAGGATTATTTCATCAAGTCAATATGTTTTTTTCTTTTTTTATCATATCAGAGGCAATATTTGAAATGTTGAAAAACTTGAATTAGAAATTAAGTTAAAAAATTATTTACAAGAAATTTAAAATTCCAAGTGACTGTTAACACATATATAATTTATTTTTATATTGAAATTCTATTTTATAATTTTTTTTTTATTATTAAATGATTACGAATATATTTGACTTTAGTATGAGTTCGATTGTTCAATCCACAGTAGGAGATCGCTTTGATCATGCTGTGCCAAAAAAAAATTGCTAGCTTAAATAAAAATAAGAACATTTTTTAAATAATATATGAAAAAAAAAGAGTGACATGTGATATTGAGAGAAAAATCGAGACAAGCTTGTGTGCATATACATATAGGGTAGGAAAAAACATTTTTTGCTGACAAAGAGTTTTAAAATACTTTGTTGGGCCCTTTGTCATTGCAGCTGGTAGAACAGGTGTGTGAAGTAAAAATAATGATAAAAATAAATTTAAAAAATTCACGAAAAAAAAAAAATAACTAGAATAAGTAGGGAAAAAAAGAGCTATGTATTAAAACTCGTCAGCTGTTACTTATTACTTGTTTTTTATTGTCAAAAAAAGCGACCAACTTCGCAAGTAAATGAATGATGAGTAAGTGTATAATTATGACTCAAATTTACACGTTATCAAGAGAGTCAATTTATAAAAAATATTTTAATTTCCAATAATGTTTAAGTCAATTAATAATATAAAATATCTGTTAAAACGATATTGATCAAATTTAGGTTAGTAACTTAATTGTACAGTGCATTGCAATAGTTGAAATTGGAAATCTCATTGGCAATCAGTGGTTTGAAATCCCAGTGGTTAGCCCAACAACCAACCAGTCACTAAACCTCAGCCTCATTTTCATGATTCTCTTTGTCTCATCTACTCTTCTCCATCAGCAAATCCATATATGCGTGTTAAATGATAATCCATGCTTATGGTGGTGTATCTAATCCTCTCGGCTTCATTTACACACAATCTATTCAATGCTAGTCTCAATATATATGCCATTTCATTATTTTTCAAATCCTCATATTCTTACTTTTTATGTATATATCATCTATTCTCTTCCTGCAAGTTTTCTGATTGTCTCGTCTGTACTGTCACGATATTCGATTTCTGCTGTTTCAATGTGCCAACTAATACAGCCGTTCTCAAGTGAATTTCATTATCTCGAATTTATCCAATACATAAGTACACCAAAATTTCACATTCAAGTATTGATATATACATAATTTCTATTCATGCTCAACACAACTGAAAAGACATTTGAAAAAAAAAAACGTTAAAATAGGGGAAAAAGTATATCGTGTCGATGAGCATGCAATTTCATTATAATGAAAATTCAATATTTAATGTCTATTTTTTCTTTTTTTATTGTCTGTGTTATTATATATTTTTTGATGGTGTGTTTCTATGCTACTTTTCAATGTTTAAAAAAAAAAAAAAAAACTGTTGTAATTTTTAACGTGAATATATGTATGTATTTTTGCGGGTGGGGTCTCGGGTTCTCTTGTGAGAGTAAAAGAGAGAACGCAATTTGGAGCAGGGTTGGTTTGGGGTTGGGTGGAGTTGAGAGAAATGGATCAATACCAAACACAGAGTCGCGCCTTTCTCAAATCTGTCTACTTTTTTTTTTTTTTTATTTTATTTTTATTATGACAATGCCACTTGGGCTTTGTATTTATGAATTTTTTAGAATATTATTATAAAAGTATTAATATTATTTAGTTATATATTTACTTGTCGAGAATTTATCTAAATGAGATGGAAATTAAATTAATAATTATATTAAATAATGTAAAATAATTCATGTTGACGCTGTTTATGCTCGACTTTTATTCATTTTAATATGCTGAATTTAAATACAATCATAATTGTATTTATATTGTTATTTTGTTTGTTACAATATTTGAAATTTTATTTTTTGATTCTTTTTTTTTAAATTTAGTATTTTGATATAAAGTCGTTTTAGAAAATTATTTAAAATATATATAGTTTGTTTAACAGTGACAATAACTATTCGATTTATTTGAATACAAACGGAAATAGAAAATGAAAATGTGAATACATGAAATACAATACAACATTTACGGCGGAAGGCGAGCCATCACATTGTCAACCGACAACAGTGATCGAGTTTTTTGCGTCAATGTTCAACATGTCATATCGTTCATAATATTTTTTGATTCATAAATAAATTTAAGTTAAATTTTACATAAAATAAACAAAAAAATGAGAGTATTACATGTATTTTAAAAAAAAAAGTCTAAATATGAAAATTTAATTAAAAAATTAATTAATGATTTCAGGTATAAAGCGAATCGTTGCGTGAGCGGAGGTGGCAGCCGCGGCAACGGTGCAACTGGTACAACCATACCAACAACTGGCACAACAACTGGTGTTAATAATATATTTAATAACGACACTAGTATTATTGTTGGTCGTGGTGCTAGTTTCGGTAGTGGTGGTATTGGTGGTATTAATAGTATTGGTGGTATTGGTGGTATTGGTGGTATTGGAGCTGTTGTTGACAGTGTTAGTCCAAGACGTACTGTTAACAACATTATACATCAAGAAAGTGGTACAAGACCACCAACACTTGGACATCATCATCACAATACAACTGGTTCAAGACATTATAGAAATAAAGTGTCGACGGGCTGTGTTGAGCTCCGTCACCAACTCCATAATCATCGACACCATCCACATCATCGCTCCCATTATCGGGGCATGACCATGGGCCAAAAAATATCAGGTATTTATTTTAAATGAATTTCATCATCATTTTATGGCTCTTTTTTTTATATTTATTTTTCATTGAAGAAAAAAAATATATATATTCATTTTCCTCTTCAGCAACTTTTTCAATGATACTTCAATTTTTTTTTTCATTTTATTATTACATACAAAAAGCCTTCTCTTATATTTTTACTCGAGGGAATCAAAAAAGTAAACTTACTTTGTCAATGTATGGCAAAGTCTTTCATATGATGTTGAATCAGTTTAGTTGTTGTATTGAGTTGGAGGGGTCAAGGCTTCTGGCAATGCAAAAGTTGAATATAAAAAATAAATAAAAAACAAACTTACCTGAGAATCACATGTACACATGTAGATTTAGTGTGTCTATATTTATATCAGGATAACGTGAATACTTTGGCTCCAGGTTCATGGGGCTTATACCCTCGGGATTTCAACAAACGTGCGCCTCTAGAACTTTCAAGTTCTTCTTATTTTTACACAAAAAAAGAATGAAAGAAATATATATACATTTATAAAAGCCTTGATACAGCAGCTCTCTCAGTATTTTATTTTTTATTATTTTTTTTTACGAGAAGGATGTAGGGAATGTGTCTTGGTCACGTACACCCAACTAAATAGAAGAATATATCCTCAGGGTTGAATTTTGCCTTCTTGGGCATTATGTATGGGTCACGGGTACCACGAATTAAAAAAATTGATACAATCTTAATCTCATCTTGGATACCTTGAATTTACTTTGATCGTTTTAGCTCTGGTTGGATACAATCATTTTAGTTTTCTTTTTTTATTTTCTTTTTTAAGTCGACTTTAAAATGGTCTTCTTTTTTTCTACTTCTGAAAGTTTTTTTTATTTTTTTCAAAAGTTTGTTAAGATTATATTTATATACGTGTTATATAACTTTATTTAAGCGTTTTTTGTTTCCAAATTAAATTAAGCACTTTTTAATTCAACTAAATTGATTGATAAACTTCTATATTATTAAAAAAATAAAATTTTATAAATCTTTGAAGTACCAAATATCAATTCGAGTTTTATGAAAATTTTAAAATTCAGAAAATAAATTTAATAAAAGCTTAATTCTACTGTTCTCATGTAGTTGCAGCTTATGGATTATTATTTATTTTGTTTCTTTTTATAAAATAGAAAAAATAATTATCAGTCTTTTGATGGCTTGATAACCAAAACGATTTTAAAAATTTTTTTTTATTTTGAAAAAAACATATAAATGTTGAGATTCTTTTTTTTCTCTCGTGATGTGCTTTAACGGTTTCACATCTATCACTTTTTCCATATCCAGACAGCCGCACTGTGAAGCATTAGTACGACCAGCAATAAATAACACGAATGAAAAGTGCGGAGAAAATTTTTGGCGGATAGTATAAAATATACTGCTCTACCACATGATTTACTATGGCTAAGAAATTTTTTTTTCTGTTTTTCATATTTTTTTATTTTATAAATTATTTTTCATTTTAACTTTTTATAGTCTCTATTTATTTTATTTTTTTCGAGTAAATTTTATTCTATTCTATTCTGTGTTGTATATTTTTTTTATTTTCACTGAGGATGTCCGCAATGTCCTGGAAAATTCTCAACGCCCAGCACGAAATCGTTTCTCGTCTATTTTTTTCAGACAATAAAAATCGATTTACGGGATTTCATTAATCTGTTCAATGAACGCGATGAAGTATAATTCAGCCTGCATTAAAATGAATTTACCATTCACCAAGATTATATTCAATTCTCTCATTCTTTTTTCTTCAATATTGGCATTTAATCATACTTTTTTACCTTCACCGTTAATTAAAATATCAAATTTAAAATAATAAAAAAAATTTTTTTTTCTATCTTACTTTAAATTCTTTATTGAATTTATTTTATTCCTCTTTTCATTCACCACATTGTAATGTGTCAGCTGCACACAAACCAACGATCAAGTATATATAGACTGAAAATTCAGGACGGTTTTAGTAATTTATTGAAAATCCAGTTGGTCAACCCAACTGACCGATCCTTTTAAAATCCATTGTGGCTTATTTCTGCTGCTCCGACAAATCTTTTGTTCAATCTATAAAATTTATTTTTAGTCCAAACTCCCTTGGATACATATAACTTTCACTCTACTATTGTATCCAAAAATACCCCAAGATAATTTTTTACATGTCAATTATTTTTTATTTTAAAATTAGACATTAATGGAATGTCAAACTTATCAAAGTGTCTCGTTAATTTGTAAATTTAAAATTATTGTTCAAGGTGGTGTGAAAAGCGTAACACGTGAAAGTGGCGCTGGTACTGGTGGTGGTGTTGGTATTGGTGGTGGTGGTGCAGTAACATATAAACCAGTTGTACCACGCGAACTTGCACAAGATTTTTCGAGGCCGGCACGTCTTGATGTACTTCTTGATATGCCACCAGCAACACGAGAAACACAAGTACACAATGGTTGGAATGGTGAAGACAGAAGTTTAAATATATTCGTCAAGGTTTGTTGAGAATTCAAAATAAATATTAAAAATAAACAGATAGTTACATGAAATATATTGTTATTTTTTTGTTAAATAGGAGGATGATAAGTTAACGTTCCATCGTCATCCAGTAGCTCAAAGTACAGATTGTATACGAGGGAAAATTGGTTATACAAAAGGTTTACACGTTTGGGAAGTACAATGGAGTACTCGACAACGTGGTACACATGCTGTTGTTGGTGTTGCAACTGCTGAAGCACCATTACACAGTGTTGGTTATCAAAGTCTAGTCGGCAATAATGGATTAAGTTGGGGATGGGATCTTGGTAGAAATAAACTTTATCATGATTCTAAAAGTAATACTGGTGCTACGTATCCAGCATTACTTAAACCTGATGAAACATTTGTTGTACCAGACAAATTTTTAGGTACTTATTTTATTATTATCTTAAATATATCAAAATAATATTTATTTTATATTTACTTAATATTTCATTTTTAATTTTTAGTTGTTCTTGACATGGATGAAGGCACGTTAGCTTTTGTCGTTGATGGTCAGTACCTGGGTGTTGCATTTAGAGGATTAAAAGGAAGAAAATTACATCCAATTGTCTCAGCAGTATGGGGACATTGTGAAATTACCATGAGATATGTCGGTGGCCTTGATCGTAAGTTATTGAAATAAATATATATATATATGATATAGGCAGTCTAAAATTAACAGGTGTCTAAAATGAGCACTATTTTTTTCTATGTAAAATTTTGTTTTTGGTAACTCGAAAAAAAGTTTCAGCTATTATTTGCATGTAATTTTTCTGGAAATTATTTCCAGAAATATTTATTAGATATAAATATTCTCTGGAAAATTGCAAGAAACTGGTTAGTTGGGTATAAAACCCTTTGTTAATTATAAAAAAAAATAATTTTATAAAAAAATATTACTCTCATTATAGACACACTGTTTATTCCAGGTCTCGCCCTCTTATATGATATTTTCATTTGAAAAATCTTGAATTATTTATTTATAAATTTTTTGAATAATTTATTACAGCTGAACCACTTCCTTTAATGGATCTTTGTCGGAGAGTTGTACGACAAAGAATTGGTAAAAATCGTCTTGATAAAATTCAAGAATTAAATTTACCTCAAGCTATGAAGACTTATCTCCTTTATCGAGACAGGAGGTAACCACCAACTAATAACAATGTAATTGACATAAATTATAATAATATTTATGACAAGGATTACAATCACCGAGATAACTATCATCACAATAATTCAATCGATAATCATTATTTATCTGAAATTTCCTCATCAGCTGTCTTACAAGTCATCGAATATAAATGTTCCCAAGTTGCCACGTGTCTCACATCATCATCAACATCTCTTGATTAATCAAGTTTAATTAAAGAACATTTGAAACACTTAACATTTCTATTTCTCTTTTATACATAAATTAAAATCTAAGTAAGTAATAAAAAAAATTAATAAAAATAAAATCACATTATGATGGATAAAAAGAGAGTAGAAATCGTATTTGTGTTTTAACAAAAAAGAATTTCGAAGGAAAAAAAATAAAAATTGACAAAATGTGACTAGATAAATTATTAGGTAATATTGTTGTTTTATGTTGTCCATACGAATAATTTCGTAGAGTCTTTATTAAATGTTATTATTAAGATCAATAATACAATAAACCACGGCTAATTATTAAACGCCTGGATTATTTTGTTTTGAGTTTCTATATTATTATTATTTTATTTTTTTTCCTTGCGTATTTCGCAACGTGATCATATTTAGAAGAATAAAAAACAATAAATAAATTAAAAAAAACAAAAAAAAAGACTTATTGTGTGATTAAAAAAAATAATTATTATTAAAAAAAAAATTGTATGTTTTTTTTTTTTTTAAAAAAAAGTTTATTTTATTATTTCTTTTGTTTTGTTTTTTCTTTTTTTTAGTGAATTGTCGATGGTGATTGACACAATGGTGTAAGAATGTTATAAAATCCACTGATTAGTGGATTAATTGAGACAAAAAGAATTAAATAATAAAAATGATTGAGACACGTGGCTTGAAGAACCGTGACCCTGTCAAGTGTAACTTTATGGTTCGACAAGTTGAACAGTTATAACTTAGTCAAGCCTAAAAATTGATAGTGGTCATTGGTAACTTAAGTGCGCTTTGATTATCTAACATCAAAGATTTTATTTAACTAAATAAAATAACAAATTAATAAAAATTAATTACATGAATTAAAGGTAAATATAATATATGATAATTCGAGGCGCACATAAGAGATGTCTAGTCTATTGCTGTGGGTGAAATAAAATATCCAAGGAGATAAAAAAAATAAAACTATTATAAATAAATAAAAAGCCAACGAACAAGAAACACAGTTTTTTTTTTTTTTTTTTCATGTGTGAATTGTAATAAGAATTTAAATAAAAAGAAAAAAATAAAATAAAATAAAACTCGGTGAATACAACATGAATGTGGTTGTACGAAAAAAAAAATAAAAAGTGTAAAGACGAATTAATGAAATGAAAAAAATAAAGAGGAAAAAAAAATTTTTTTAAATAAACTATTAAAAAATGCAAATGTTGTGTGTATAGTGATGACAAAACGATGAAGAAAAAAAAAAAACAACCAGCCAACAAACAGCCACCTTTTTTTTTTTGTTGCTTTATTACTTTATTATTATTTTTTTCTTTTTTAAATATTTTCTAAGTATGCTAAGTCTAATGCGATAATTAGTGGTGTGCGCGTATTGCGAGGCAAATAAATATATATATTAAATAAAAAATTTAAAGTATAAATGTAATGAAAAATTAATGGTTTAGTTTTTTTTTTAAATTAAATCTGTTTGTTGTATTTGCATTATTGTCAGTAATTTGACCGTCATTGTGATTTAATCATACGAGACAATGATGAAAAAAAAAATTATTAATGAATCGGGGGAGTAGTTGGACAGTTGTAACCATCGTTTGATATCAGTTAATAATTTTTAAAAAATTTATTAAAAATAATTAATAAATTACAAAACGATTAAAAAAAAAATTAGGTACAGAAAATGATTGTATAATATCTCAGATAATTTTGAGATAAAAGCATGATTGAGTAAATTTAATTAAAAGTGCAGATAGAAAAAAAAAAAAGATTTTTTTTCATTGTTGCTTAGAAAGTAACTCAACACACAGGCGTCGTCTGTTGAAAAATTAGATAAAATAAATTAATAAATAAAAATAAATCATGGATTGGGATTGTATATTTGATTGAAATTTAAAACCATGGAACATTATTAAACAATAACGACAAATTGAACAAAATAAATGTGTACTTTTTTCGATGAAAAATAAACAAGTGTGTGATGGGAAATTTATTATTAACAAACATTTTTTTCGAAATCGAAAAAAAAACCGTGTCTAGTAAAAGCGTTGTTTATATCTTTTTTTAAATTTGTATAATAATTCGTAATTTTTTATAAATGCAATACTTGATCGATTAAAAGGTTTTTTGAATTAAAAAAAAAAACATTGTATTGGAGTTTGAAGGGTTTGAAAAAGGTTTGATGAAAAATACAATATCGATTGTGTCTGTGAATACGCATATATGTTTTAAATTCTCATGCATAAAATATATTCAATATACAAAATTTTAAAAAAAAAGAAAAACAAAGCCTGGCCTAAATTCTAATTGACACTTTTGTGCATTGTCAATTTATAATTTTATTTTACAAAATGCAATTCTGCATGTATATTCGTGTGTATCTGTAATTTCAATTTTGAATAATGAAAAAAATAAAACACGCAGAATATGTCTTCCAAATCTACCAAAAAAAAAAAAAAATCAAATTAAAAGCTGGTCCCCTCGATTCTTTATTGTTTTAAAAAAAGAAACATTGATTATTTTTTATTTTTATAATACAACAATATTTAAACTCATGCTCATTTTCATTTGAATTAAATTTGAAGACAGATATTCTCAACTAATTTATTCTTGTGACGAATGAAACTATAAAAACAAAAAATACACACAGACACACATGCATAAAAGTTTTATACTTTGTTCTTTATAAATCTTTTTGTCTTTTACTTTGTATTGCATTCAGCAACCTAAGCAAGTACTATCCAATAAAAAAGACAAAATTTATTAAAATATTAAACAAAAATATAAAAATCCGAGCTTCTGATTGGTAACGCAACCGAAAAGAAATTGCATAATTAACTGTATTTAATGTATAAAAAAAAATAAAATAATATTATTAATAATAAACTACAGTTAAACTGCATTTTCAAGCGCTCATCGTTAATTTTAAAAATAAACCACAGATAAATAATAAATAATTTAAAGTTTCTCAATAAAAGAAAATTTGGAGAGATGATTCTTTAAATTAAAAGCTAAGTATGGCAAACAAAAAACCCATCAATGCCTAAAAGAACAAAGCATATAATAACATTAGAAAAATTAATAGTTTACACATTATTCACACATGAACGATTATTATATATGTACAAAAAATAAATAAATAATAGTAATAATTTACATTTATATATAAAAACAAAAAATAATAAAAAAAAAGAGCAATTTTTTTGAAACAAAGAATGAACATAATTGAAATAGATAAAGAAAATAATCCATTGTAACTGAAAAAAAATAAATAATAAAAATAATGCAAATAAATATAATAAAAATTTAAAAAATAAACAAACCGTCTTTGTAACAATGCTATTTTATAAACCAGCACGTGTTACTTTCTGAATATCAGGAAAAAAAAACATAATGCTTGTATGTTGTACATATTATTATTATTTTTATTTTTATTTTTATTTTTATTATTATTATTAATAATTATTAATATAAATAGTTTAATTGAATGGGCGAATATCGTGTTAGTCAGCATAATGTGAATTCATTTTACACGGTATTAAAAAAAAATCAATCTAAAAATGGAAATAAATTTATAAAAAAGTAAATAAACGATCGCATATAATTCGAAGCTAATATTCAAAGAAGAAAGAAAATAAAATTGATTTTCATGTTGAATTGAATATAAGAAAATGATAAATAATGATGACACCATAGTTGTGAGCCCATTAATTATTATAAGGGGAAAAGAATAAAATAAAAAAACGAATTATAAATGGCTATTGAGGTGTGATAAGATATGTGAAAAAAAGAGGGCAAGACCAAGATTATTAATTATGAAATGATGAATGTAAAATACAAGTACTATTGTGTACTCAATCTGTATAAAAGATGATAGTAATAATAAGTAATATAATGTTCTGGGCAAACGCCTCCTTCCCATAATTTTCTGAACTGCCTCGATAAATAAATGATACAGCCAATAAATGGATAAGATGATAAAAAAAAATTAATTGACATGTATTTACTTGCGTTTTAATTAAAAAAGCAAACAATAATCAAATCATTAAAAAATATTCTCGGGAGGTGGTGCACGTAATTGCCAATCTCATTGAATACTTTCCTTTTACATGCCTTACAAACTGTTTTGATATCTCAATTATTAAACCTTCTATGACGTTTTTTATGTGTTTTTTTATTTTGGTTCATCGAAAAACACATGAAAAACGTCATAAACTTTTTATAATTGAGATATTACAGATATTGAGATAGTATTTTTCAATTTATTATCATTTAATAAATTTAAACTTGTGTGTATGTGTTACGAACGATAAAGTATAATATATAAATGGAAAGCAGGATTACTATCAACTTTAACTGATTGATTTCAAGTTTTTCACAAGAACAACGTGGCTCCAATTAGATTTGACCTTATCTAAGAAGTTTTTGACAGAGCAGGAAATTCACAATCTCGATAAAGAACGTTGCAATCATCACCACGTAGTCCCGCTGCACCCGCATCGTCAACAAGTTTATCCCAGCTGGATGTGGTCTTCAACGAATTCTTAACGCTTCGCCTGTTAAACATTTATTTTGAATCCAAATTATTATTATTATTATTATAAGGACGGATCAATCGAAATAAATAATAGACTTATGATTGCACAAAACGGTAAATCTAATTTAACTAACGTTAAATACTTCGCCAATTTAATGCCACTTAAGCCAAGATCATGGCCTAGCTGTCGATTTTCTTCACAAATTGTTTTCTGTACACAACGTAGTTTCGCATAATTCAAGAAAATTTCCTGCTGTTCAGGTGTCTGCGAACGAAAAAATAATTAGATAAGTGTCGAATTTTTTTTTGTTTTTGCCTTAACTATTGTAAACATGAGATAAGTGTGAAATTTTAAAGAAATACCATGTGATAAAAATCATTTGATGAACGAATGTCTCTCCGTTTCCTGTCTAATGAGTCATCGATGGTGTTTTCCTTTTTTTGTTTAGAGATACTCATAATTGATGACTGGATTATAGCGAAAAGGGTCAATAATCCGACAAACAACCCTATTGAGAGATACTTCAGTGGTAACTGAATAACTTGATTGTTGTAGCTTTCTGAAATAACTGGATGAACATTTTCTGGGTGACCGTACGGAGTCCAATTATCACTTCTGTAGAGAGGAGGTAGCGATGGCGAGACTATTATAAAAAGATTTTTTCGTATTAATCATGAAATTTCAGGTTGATTTAAAGAAAACAAGAATACAATATATTAATATAATTAATGTTATACTTTGGATACTGATTTCAGTTGTACCATTTATACAAGCAGCACGTTTAACAACAGCATGTACGATGATCAGGTGAAGATTTAGACACGATATTGTTGTACACGTCGTCATTGAAGATGTTTGCTAGACTATTCAGAATAACTGGAAGATATCTCTGGTTGTGCTTAACATTTGGTACAAAAGTCATACTAACACTAAAGTTTTATATTCGAGACAAGTGATAGAACGCATTGTCTGTTTATTATGCTATGTTTATAAAGGCAATAATATAATTAAATACATTCGTTGAATTAACAAAGTATATCGAAAAAAAAGATTATCATACAGATACACACGGAAAAAAAACGATAGTTGTATAATACTGTGATAAAGGACTTTACTTTTTTAAAATTTCAGTGTTATTTCTCCTATTTTAATATGTAAACACGACGAATAACATAAGTAAAAATAAATAAACCATGATATAGTTAACGTATTGTGTATTACTAATTAATTTAATTTAGTTTAATTTAATTAATTAATTTAAGTGATCTTTCAGAGTTCGCCGAGATAAATAATATTTCATGCATACATATTCGTTGTTTTTTAAGATTTGATACTTCCTTTGGTTTCTGTTTGCTTGAT
>JAPYYR010001490.1:0-21656 GCA_030523065.1 Aphidius colemani
AAGACTTTTTTATTTTTAAAAATTTTGTCATTAAATTGAATTGATTTTTTTAACTCTGTTATTGATAGTAATTTAAATTGAATAGTAAATCTTTTTTTTTTATATAAATATTTTTTTTTATGGGTGGATGTTCTTGTAACGGCGTTGTAAGTACGCGTTACGCGTGTTCATCCACCCGGTGATTCACCAACACCATCATATGATCGTATTTTAGATTGGTCATTCGTAATTTTTTTCTACTCTCTCAGACCAACTAAAAGTTACGGTTTGTTGAATTTCATGCATTAATGGCTTTCAACAACAAAAGAATACGCAAAATGTTATTTAAAAAAAAATATTTTTTAAACTAAACAATAAAATATTAAATAAAAGTTATCATAATTAATATATTCTCACACTTTTTTTTCATGTTATAAATATTAATAATAGCTATACTTTGACTCACCTCGGAAATATTTAAAATGTAGGGTGCATTTACAAATTGGGGTGCATTATCATTGGCATCAGTAATTCGAATGTTAACTGGTATCACAAATCCCTAAAAAAAATAGACATATATATAAATTTCAGCTATTATATTTCAAAAATAAATCTAATAAACAATAATCAAAAATATATATATAATATTTAACGTTGTGATGCACCGAAAATTTTGTTGCAGATGGCTAAGTTTTAGAAAGTACTTGATAGAAAGTTAATACATAAATAATTAATAATATCAATTAATATATGACAAATTTACCGGATCTAATGTATGACGTCTTTCACAAATGATATTTATAAATACACTTGCTGGTCCATCAATGCCTTCTTTGTCAATTTTTTTAACTAATGTTAAATTACGTGAATGAGGTAATATTGTTACTGGGCTATCATGTTCTTGTAAACGTAGTTCTATATCACCATCAACACTTGGATCACCAAGAACACCAATAATCCCAATGATATCACCAATATTTTTATCCTCACTGACAAACAGGTGTGACGCCGTTGCACCATGTTCCAAAAAACATCTTGTATCTCTAATGACTTTATTTTAAAACAAAAAAATTATACAATTAATACTATAAAATAATAAATATTACAATTAAATATTTTATATAAATTTAAATAATAATCTTACGTTGTCCATTATTATATTGTAAGCAAAATAAAATTAATAATATTTTTATCAACATTATTTTTTCCATATCAGTCGAAAATAATTATTCGTCCTGTGACACATTTCTTTGAACATCTAAATTAATTAATTACTATTAATTTATAAATTTATTATTCAATTATCGAAATGCTCTGTTTACCACGACAAGATAATTCTTCAACTGTTTAATAAATACCGGTGTGTTTTTTAATAGAAAAAATTATTTCACAAATAAAATTAATAATTAAACAAAAAATCAAACAAAACAAACATTAATGTTAATTGATTGATGAAAAAATAACAGTATTATGTAATTTTTAAAATATAAAATCACATTAATATATATTTATATTTTTAATTTTTTAAATTAGATAAAAAGCGTCTCAAGCACTTGTAATATTAAGACTGATATAAAAACTGTGAAAGGGTCTGCTTTGATGTCTGTGTATAACAAACAAAATATACGCTCAGGAAGTGTCGGTTAAAGAGGGGAAAGCCTCCCCATAAAAACCTGAACAGGTGCTGTTTGATTCTTGCATTTTAACATGCAGTATATAAAATAATAATTTTTTTTTTTTTTACTTATTTGTCCTACTGCAACAAAAGATAAAAGAAATTCATTCAAAAATATTTCACACCCAAACTAAGAAATCAGAAACCAAATTTCACCAGCAAAATTATTATTTTTTTTTTCATTTTTATTAATATTATTATTACATATTTCCTGTACTTTAATTGTATATTTTTTTTCTTCAAATTTTCCTACTTTTTTTCCAGATAAAGTACACAGATAAAATGATATATATAAAAAAAAGTATGAGGAAAAATTATTATTAATAATATTCCTTCAATTTGTTGTATAGTATGCGGTGAGTCTTTCATCTTTCTCCTGTCATTTTTTTTTCAATTATATTATGACATGTTTGTGTGTATAAAATTTTCATGTACAATACAATTTTTTTTTTTTTTTAGCATAGAAAACAAAGAGGTAACTTACCGCCGTGGTATATTATTGAATACATATTACATGTTTTATTTCTATTAATATTTTAAATTTTTAATTATTATTTTAATTCATATTGACTCATTGACGTGATAACGTTGATGAATCACATCAGACCTACTTAGTTACTTATATATTAATACAAGTCAACCATAGATATTGTTCATTACACAATTTTAATTATTACTATGGTGAGTACTGCGTGAAAACATCGCTTTTTTTTCGAAATATTTATTTTCTCATTTCGAGAAATTAAAATTCAAATTAAACAACTACAACAAAGTGGAAGACAACGCCAAGATGGCAAACTTGCAGTGCTAGTCGTTGTTTTATTTATTCATTTCTTTTACTTTGTCAATTTTGTTTTTATTATTATTATAGTTTATTATTGTTTATTAAGAAATTGCTGCAACTACTAAAAATTATAATATATTTAAAAAAATTCAAGTATACACTTTTATCGTTTTTCATGCTTTTTTTTTATTCTTCTTAATTACTATTTCATACTTGGTGTTTTTTTTTTAAATTTAATATTTCAAATTGTTAATGGATATCGAGATGTTTAGTATATCCTAGTGGATTATCATTAGTAAACTATGATCCATAAATTGTGACGTTGCCATGAAGATGAATACTATGGTTATTATTTTTTATATGAATTAATTAAGTATTATTTTTTCATTTATTTTTTACGCTGATAATTAAAATTATATATTATATTTAAAAAAGAAAAAAAAAATAAATCACGTATGCAATTAATTACATTGTTTTGAATCAGCTGCAGTTATCTAGTATGATTTTTATTTTTTATATATATTTAAAAATCAATGTTAATATTTTATTTTTTATTATGTGATTTCTTGTTTTTTTTATAATTTATCAATGTAGTATTGAAAGACTCATTAGGGGTTTTATTTTAAATTACAGGGAGTCTTGTATATATTGTTTTTTATATTTATTTTGTAAATATTTTATGTAATACCATCAAACAAAATCGCCAAATGTTGCTTAACCCTGTAATCATATAGATTCAATGAATTAATAATAATTTTATATAAATAAATAATGAATGATGTAAAAAAAAAAAAAAGGCATGTAAAAGCAATATGAAAAACTATTTTGTAAATATTCCATAATATGAAAATAATTGTAAGTTAACCCTCAACTACTGTTCTTTATTTTTTTTTCTTATAACATTGTATGAATATTTTATGAAAAAATTTTTGGTGAATTATTAAAAGCGTGATAGTGATGCGGGTAAAATTAAGGTAGTTAAGTAGTTAAGGGCTTAGTGCACTTACTGAATTTTTAGGATATAAACAAATGTCTCCGCTAGGAGGTGCAAGAACTCCTTGTTTTTGATACTGATTATCACCATTCATAACGTCATTTTGCTGTAAATATTTTGTTAGTAAAGCATGCGCTTAAAAACTTGATATTAAAGTGAAGTAAAAGTTGGATTGGTAAACAATTAAAGCGTGATAGTGATGCATGCAGTCAGCAAATATTAGTAAAGAATAAAAAAATATTTAAAAAAAAACAAGTAAAGTAAAAAAATATGTTATAGTTAATTTATAATAATATTAACTCACGGATTGATAGACATTTGATCGTCCAATATTGTTGGAATTCATGTTTGTTCTTTGCATTGTTCTGTCCTCATATCTAGTACTACCTTGACTTGCCATTGGCCTATTAAGTGTGCTAAAATCATAGCTAATAAAAAAATAGTTATATAGATATACAAGTGTATGTTATACTTTTATAATTTTTTTATTTTTAGTTGTAAATATTTTGTTAAATTACCTATTTGCATTGTTGGGTGAATTTAGACCAGAGCTATTACGTGCTGCAACTGTTTTTGTAACAAATTCAGCCTCTTTCCATCCATGTTTTTTATAAACTTCACGAAGTTCAGCATGTTGCCACATTGTAAATAATACTTGTCCAGAAAATTTAAGAACACGTGCAGTATATTTTTGTTTTTGTTTAGTAATATTTAATAGTCTATCAACACCATTAGCATCAACTAATGATCTTGCAAATTCAGCATTTTTTTTAATAACTTCATTAAGTGTTGCTAATACAGCAGCAATTGTATCATCACTTGTACCCTGATCATGTTGATTATTACCAGATGGTAATTTTTGTATGAGATCTCTCATGGCATATTTACCAATAAGTTCTTTATTACGTTGATCAATTGCTAAATTTCTAAGTGCTGTTGCAACAGCACAAACAACACGATCAACTTCCATTCTTAATAATTCAACGAGTATTGGTAAACCTTTTTCTTTTCTAACAGCAGCACGTATTTCAATACTTGGTTGCCAATAACATGCTGCTAAATTTTGTAATGCACCAGCAGCAGCTTCAAGTGTTTCGGGATTTGAGCATGTTTGTAAAAGACTCAAATAACATTGTACAACTTCTGGTTGCCATAATAATTCCATTCCTTTAATTGGTTCATTACGATTTGTTCCTGTTGAATTTATATTTGATGATGATGTTGTTGTTGTTCCTGTTCCTGATTGTGTTAAATTTGATGATGATGTTAATGATTTTGATGATGCTGTTATATCTTTTGTTTGTTGTTGTCCATCTTTTCTTCTTTTACTACCACCAAAACAACCAAGATTATCACTTTTAACTGTTGTTGTTATACGATTTTGTACAACTGTTTGTATTGGATGTTTATCATAATTTGGATCTTCAACTTCTTGACATCTATAACTGAGATTTCTCAATATACAAACACAATTTTCAACAATTTTATTACCAATATTTGATTTTTCAATAGCTGATCTAACAACATATAATAATGCATCAACAAGACCATCACATTCACGTAATTTTTTTCTAGCATATTCACCAGCACTTGATATATTTCTAAGTACACCAGATGCATTACGAAATACTGTTGACCAACATGTTTCACCATTTGACGCACTTGGATCCCATCCACTATGTGGTATTATAATATTATTAACAACCAATGTAACACCATCATCAATAATAGCTTTTTTTAAATCTTCACATGATGATAAATTCCATAATACACCAGTAACTAATTCTTTGATATCAGCATCAGATGTACGACGTAATAAACTTATTAATGCTGGTACACCACCAGCATTTTTAATAGCTCTTTTATTTTCATCATTTTGTCTACCGTATGATAAATTTCTTAATGCACCACATGCATTACGATAAACATCTGGACTTTCATTATCCAATAATTGTACCAATGGTGGTATACCACCTAAACTTCTTGTTTTAGCTTTATTTGGATCATCCATATAACAAAGATGTTGTAAATATGCTGCAGCATTTGCTTTTATAATATTATTTGAATTAGATAAAAAACCAATTACTTCAGATAAATTTGGATCACGCCAACGCATTGATTTTTGATCATCACCAATTGGACTTGTCATACCAGGTACTGAATGACGTGATTGAAGTCGTTGAAGATGTAAATCATCTTCAAACATACCTGGTGCAAGATTACCTTGCATTGTTATTTGATGTGATTCATCATATGATGGACCATCACTTGATATACCAACTGGAGGTACACCAATACTAGGACCATAAGTAACTGGTCCATATGGTGATGATGATACATAACCATATGCAACTTTATTTTCATCTAAAAGGAAAAAAAAAAAAAATACAACATTAAATACAAAACAATATAATTGTTAGATATAAATCTATACAATAAATTATTACTACATATTATTATTCAAATAAATGTACCATACTGATCACCAGGACCACCAGGACTTGGTGTTATTCTATAATGATCTTGTAGTACTGGATTAAGTACAGCATCCATATCATTGTATCCACCATCAACAGCATAAGATGAACCTTTTCTCATATAATCATGAGGTGATGTTGTACGATTATGCTCAGATGGACTGTGTGGTGAATGTGGTGAATGTGAATCAGGTGCATAAACACCATGTCCAACTGGATATTCTTGTTGTGTTGCATATCCAACATATGAATCATAATGATCAAAATTTACCATGTAAGGATCAGGTGCATAACACGGATCACCGTGTGAATAATCTTGAGACATTATTGGTACTGGTATATAATTAACAGCACCAGCTTCTGACTCAATATGTGATACTTCACGTATAACTTTGGTCACTGATGTTATCTATTTTATGATTTAAACAATAATTATATATAAATAAATTAATTAATAAATACAATCAACTAGTGTATATATATAAGGAATAGTTTTCTAAAATGAACAGGAAATAATTTCCAGAAATGTTTATTAAATTTTTTCTATACAAAAAATAAATTACATTAAAAAAAAACAAGTCATTTTAGATACCCTGTTCATTTTAGACCTCCTTCCCCTATATATATGACAATATGTAATGTGATAAGTTGTTGACATACTTGTTGAGATGTTTGTTGATTGTGTGTTCGTACGAGAAGTGGATCATCCTGTACTGACAATTGTGATGAATGTACAGAGTGTAAATCTGGTTTTCCATTACTACTGTGATAATCCGTTTCACTTGGACCACTTAAATATTTAAGAATCATTATTATTATATTTATATAATTCTTTTAAGCTCTATTCAAAACAAAATTTATATTCAACATAAAAAAAAAAAAATACATTTCTTTGCCTATTATCAATCTTTGTATACAATCATATATTCTCAATATACACAACTCGTTGATGCTACTATATTTATGTTTTAGTCATGCATCAATGACAAATGTTTACTCATGCAATATATATTTTGAGTTAGTCAAGGTTAATCACCTCTGTTTAATTTCAATGCGTGTTACATTATGTTCTTGTCTCTGCTCAACTCTTCGATTCACCAGCCTATTTTTCATTCATTCATTCATCATTTTTTTTTTTTTTTTTTTATTATTTAATTACTTACAGACACGAGTCAACTAGCTGATTGCTGGACATGCCTGGAATATTTTCAAACTTGCAGTTTGTCACAGTCCAGCTGTAAAAAAAAAATATTTGAATAACTGGTTTTAACAAAATGCATTTAAAAATATTTTATTTATTTATTTATATACAAACCTTTTATATTAGTAGATATATGTATGTTTTTTTATATATATATTTATTGATTTACTGGTTTGCAATGTGAAAAATTAAAAAACATCTGAAATCATAAATGTTATATTCATTAAATTTATCAGCATCGTTTATGAATGGTAATTTTATATGCATATATATTTTTTTTATTATTCATTGTTGTATTTTTTTTTGTTATAAATAGAATACGTCGACAATGTGTAAAATTATACAGATTGAATGAGTATGAGTATATATTTTAACGCATGCGCTTATACTGTGCATCATCCCAGTTTTTATATATCAACTTTTATTATATATATCTATATGCCAATATCATCTAGACAATTGCTAATAAAGAAAAAAAGAAAAAAAAACAACACAAAAACAATTACCCCATAGATAATAATTGTAATAATTATATTACCTTAATTTAATTATCTAAAAAGAACAAAAAAAATGACGTAAAAAAATGTAAACAAAGAAACCGTTACTTTGTGATAAATCCCTGACAAATTGACGTCTCAATTGACTATTCGGAGTAGACTAAAATACGACAAATAAACATTGATTTAAGTGACAAATAATATGAAAATAATAAAAATATATATATTAATATGAAATAAATAATACCTGTAACATTTTAAAACACAATTGTTGTCATAATAATCACAAAATAATATGTTCAAATATCTAAACATTTCAATATCACTTTCACATTTATAATTTTTGTATAGATAAAAATAGAATTAATAATTAATATAAATATTAAAAATTATATATATTTAATAAATTTATAAAATAAATTAATTGCATGTGTATTAAAAATTAACACTTTTGTAAAAAAAAAAAAAAATGATTCACTACCGGTCAACAAAAATAACTTGACAATAACTAACTAAATTAATTTAAAATAAATTATTAACACACTTTTTATAATGAAATATTATTAATGTATATTTATTTATAATAATTTAATGTTGATTCAATTAATTATTTAGTTGTTACAATTATAATTGTAACCATACTTGTCAGAGTCGCCAACGCCTACATAATACACAGTGTGATGTAGTGTATATATTTTTGTGTCAATGTAGCTATGATATCGTGTTTGTGTGTATCAATGCCCCTTCAATAAACAGTTATATGCTATTTTCAACAAGCGATATATTATCTCTCTTTTCGTCTTATGTAATGTTGATATTGTGTCTTACTTTTTAAGTTATGTCTTATTTTTCTCAGCGACACTTAAAAAGTCTCGTTTATATTTAACTACATGAACCAAACTTTACCGTCATTTGAACAACATTAATAATCAATTTAAAAATATACACTAATTAATTTTTCTACAATTATGGATGTTTTATTTGTTGTTTTGTTTTTTCTAGAGAAAGAATGCTGATAAATTTTTACAGCCGTTATAATGACACACCTGCATAAATATTTTTTTTGCATGAAAAAAAGTACAATGACTAAAGAGAAATCTTGATGAAATGAATTTGCAATGAAAAAAAAAAAAAAGTATGTTCTACTTTGACGAAGTAAAAGTTGACTTCCTTAGTTTTTAAATAATAGAAAATTTTATTTGATTATAGCTCTGTTTATAAAAAGTAAATGAAAAAAAAATAAATACATAAAAATATATAATGTAACCGATGATGCGGAAGATGTATATATAATAAAAATAATAATAAAAAAAACACACAGGTATAGATAAACATTGGAAATACCAATGTTAGGGGTCATATTCTGGGAAATATATTTTTGAAAGTGTTATAAGAGAAAGTGGAACCCGGCATGCTTGAATATGATGATGAGATTGCAGTTGAATTTTGTTCTCTTTGTAAAGAAGACCAATTGTGTTTATGTTATTCATAATTATTATTCAAAAATGATTATAAAAACATTAATCATATTTATCATTACACAAGTAATTTATTGTGACAATGTTTTCAAATTAAATACAACATTAAATAATTATTATTCAGATGATAATGATGAAATTATACAGCCAAGAATTTGGAGTGAAGTTTTTGAAAATTGGATTGTTACACAAAATAATTATAATACCAACCATCGTGAAGCTAAAGTTTTAAAATACAATGATAAAGTTGTTAATATATTGCAACCAGGAACAATGACTAATAAAAGAGAAGTATCAGAAACAGATTTATATTTACTTGGTAAATATACATATATATTTAAATAAGAAATTTTTCTCTCAACTTTAATTGATTGTTTTTATTTTAATTTTTTAGGAGCAATTGAAAAATTAGTTTATCGAGTAGAGACATTGGAGCAACGATTACGTAGATCAGAAGAACTTTTGTATTATCTTATTTCTGGGAACACAACATTACAAGGTATTTATTTAATTATAATAATTTGAATGAATTTATAATTAAATTCAATTATTTATCAACAGATCCTTGTCCAAAAAATTATACAAAAATTGGAAAACAATGTTATCATTTTGGAGGTCGTGAGTATGATTGGAAATCTTCAGCAAGTCTTTGTCGAAGTGTTGGTGGTGATTTAATAGAATTTGAAAATGTTGAAGAAACAGAAAAAATTAAATCTTACTTAAAAGGAGAAACGAATATTAAAAATCGTGATTTTTGGACTGGAGGATTAAATCCTGGCTTACTATGGATATGGGCCAGCAGTGCAAAACCTGTTTATGAAGATGAAACTCATAATATCGGTGGTAATGGAAGGTAATTTGGAAGAAAAAATAAAATAAATATTTATTATGTTATAAAATTCAAATTAATAATTGAAAAATTTTGTGTTTTTTTAGATGTCTTAAATTTCGATACAGTTTGGCATCAAAAGCTTACTTTTTTGAGGGAGAAGAATGTGTTAAAAAATTAAATTATATATGTAAATATTCAAAAAAGACTTCTGCTGATAAAGTCAAGGCTATTCAACGCTCAATTAATACTAGTTGATTTTTTTTTTTAACATGAATAGAATACAATGATTTTTATAATTTAAATTTATGTTGTAAATTTTTTAATTACTAGTCCTTTTGTTTACTGTTTTTTTTGTATTTTTACTGAATTCGGACTTTGGATTTTATTTACAAATGCAATTTATTGCATTTACAAAGGCAATCCAGTAAAATGTTTTCTAATTTTTAGCGCCAATTGTTTCACTGCTGATAACAAAATTTAGAGACATCTTCTGTGTAAAATTTTAAACTTCTATGTTATGATGCGAACAAAATGTCTCGTACACTAGGTCGAGAGGGAGAGATTAAAGAATGTAAAAGAATAATAAAATACAATCCATAGTGAATAGACATGTCTAACAATGGCTATAAATAATCACCGGTTGTTATTTTTTTACTAAGTACTCATTATTAAATTCTCACTTGTGTTTATTATAAATTTTCAATAATTACCTATACTTATTATTTTGATTACTTATTATTTGTCTTTTTTAAAATTTGACTTGTTACATTATCATAAAATTTATTATAACAATTTATTAATCAAAATATCAACAATGAATTAAGCAATAATAAACAAATAAATCATTTCATCCACTAAAAAAAAAAAAACAATCAAAATGAGTGGAGAATCACAATTAACAGTTGTTTCAAATATTGTCAATGACATTTTGGTGAGTATAATGAATAACCAAAATATATATTTTAGCTATTGATGTAATAAATTAATGCTTAATGTTGTTAATGATAATAGAAAGTGGAAGCAATAGAAGAAGCATTCAGTTGTGTATTGGTACATAATTTGGATATTGATGCAGAAAAAATAAAATCATGGCAAGCAGAATTGAGTAATGCTGTATCACGTTTACCACCAGATCAACAAGAGCCAGCTGTCAAACAATTTTTAATAATGGCAGCTGGTATGACAAATAACAAACGTCTTAAACTTCTTCTTGGTTTATTAGAAAATCTTGTTGTAAATAATCTATTACCAGCAAAAATGGTTTGTGAGTCAATTTTTGCTTGTGATAAATTAACATATGACTTACCAGATTTTTGGATTGAATGTTTTAATTTAATACGTAAAATAATTGGTGGTGTTGATTATAAAGGAGTTAGAGAAATAATGAGAGGTTGTATTGATAAAGCAGCATCATTACCATCAAAATTAAATGCATCAGTACAACCACAGCTTAAAGTACTTGAAAATGTATTTGAATATATATTTGATAGAAATGCATGTTTATTACCAAGTATTTTTATTGTAAGTGAATTATGTCAAGATGAAAATTATGAAGCTAAAAACATATTGCCACATTGGAAACTTAGTAATTTAATGTCAAATTTTATTGAATCTTTTCGTCCAGTTGCACAAATGGTATCAATTATTGGTCATTCAAAAATGATACCAGTTGTTGAACATACTGGTTATGCTGATTATTTAATGAATCCATGGATATTAGATCCAATAACATTAAAATTTGTATTAAAAGGTAATTTACCATATAGTAATGATATATTAAAACCTCAAACGGAATTATTACGTTATGTTTTGGAACAACCATACAGTCGTGATATGGTATCTTCAATGCTTGGTTTTCAAAAACAAAAACAAAAAAGATGTGCTGCACTTGAAGAACAAATGGTTGAACTTGTTATAATGGCAATGGAAAGATCAGAAAAAGATGCAACAATTGGACAAGTTGTTAATAATAATAATAAAAGTAATAATAACAATAATAGCAGTGGTGGTAGTAGTGGTAACAGTAGTAGCAGTAGTAACAGTAATAATAATGGTACTAATAATAATAGTACTAATCAACAAAATAATAATAATGGTGGTAGTAGCGGTGGTGGTGGTGGTAGTAGTGTACAACAAACAAGTGGTGTACAATCAACAAATGAAATAAATGATAATTTTGATAATAATAGTGGTACAGTTGCAAATAATTGGGTATGGCTACATTTATCATCACAATTAATATATTTTGTATTTCTTCAATATGTATGCTTTCCAACTATGGTAGTATCAATACATGAAAAATTATCAGCACGTGATTTACGAAAAGGTAGAGATCATTTAATGTGGGTATTATTACAATTTATATCTGGTAGTATACAACGTAATCCAGTTGAAAATTTTTTACCAGTATTTAAACTTTATGATCTTCTTTATCCTGAAAAAGAACCATTACCAGTACCAGATGTTAATAATCCATTGTGTACACATCAAATGGCAGTGACATCAATATGGATACATTTATTAAAAAAAGCACATACTGAACATGTTAATATACATAGACCAATACCACTTGCATTAAAAGCACATCATGAATATTTACAACATCTTGTTATGCCAACAACATCACTATGTATGGGTTCTGATTATCGTATTGCATTATTATGTAATGCATATTCAACATATCAAGAATTTTTTAGTCGTCCAATGGCAATACTTGTTGATACTGTTGGTGGTTCACAAAAAAATCATCAACCACAACAACCATTACCACCAAATTTACAAAATAATGCAGCACTTGCAACTGGACCAATAACACCATTATCTATGTCAATACTTGATTCATTAACAGTACATTCAAAAATGAGTTTAATACATAGTATTGTAACACATGTTATTAAATTAGCACAATCAAAAAGTAATATGCCATTGGCACCAGCATTAGTTGAAACTTATAGTAGATTATTAGTATATACAGAAATTGAAAGTCTTGGAATAAAAGGTTTTATTAGTAAGTTATTACCAACTGTATTTAAATCACATGCATGGGGTACATTATATACATTACTTGATATGTTTAGTTATCGTATGCATCATATACAACCACATTATCGTGTACAAATATTATCACATTTACATAGTCTTGCTGCTGTACCACAAACAAATCAAACACAATTACATTTATGTGTTGAAAGTACAGCATTAAGAATGATAACTGGTCTTGGTTCAGCTGAAGTTAAACCACAATTATCAAGATTTATCATTGGTATTTCTGAACCAAAAACACTTGTATCATCTGAATCAGAAGAATTAAATAGAGCACTTGTATTAACACTTGCTAGATCAATGCATATTACAAGTACTGGTGCTGATTCATTAAATGGTACATGGTGTAAAGAATTATTAAATACAATTATGCAAAATACACCTCATTCATGGGCGAATCATACATTACAATGTTTTCCACATGTATTGAGTGAATTTTTTCAACAAAATAGTATACCACGTGAAAATAAACAACAAATTAAAAAAGCTGTTGAAGAAGAATATAGAAATTGGGCATCAATGAGTAATGAAAATGATATTATTGCACATTTTTCAGTGCCAAATACACCACCATTATTTTTATGTTTATTATGGAAAATGATATTAGAAACAGATCGTATTAGTCCAATAGCATATAAAATATTAGAAAGAATTGGTGCAAGAGCATTATCAGCACATTTAAGAAAATTTTGTGATTATGTTGTATTTGAATTTGCAAATAGTGTTGGTGGACAACATGTTAATAAATGTGTTGATACTATTAATCATATGATATGGAAATATAATATTGTTACAATTGATAGATTAGTATTATGTCTTGCATTACGTTCACAAGAAGGTAATGAAGCACAAGTATGTTTTTTTATAATACAATTATTATTATTAAAAGCACCAGAATTTAGAAATCGTGTACAAGAATTTGTTAAAGAAAATTCACCTGAACATTGGAAACAATCAAATTGGCATGAAAAACATTTAGCATTTCATCGTAAATTTCCTGAAACATTTGCACCAGAGGGTATTATGGATCAAACAAGTGGTGGTCCAAGTCAATATCAAAATTTACCAGTATATTTTGGTAATGTTTGTTTAAGATTTTTGCCAGTATTTGATATTGTTGTACATCGTTATCTTGAAATACCACCAGTTATAAAAAGTTTAGAAATATTACTTGAACATCTTGGTTGTTTATATAAATTTCATGATCGTCCAGTAACATATTTATACAATACATTACATTATTATGAAAGAAAATTATGTGATAGACCACAATTAAAAAGACGTCTTGTTGCTGCTGTATTAGGATCATTACGTGAAATACGTGCACCAGCATGGGCATTATCAGAACCATTTCTTCATTATATGGCTAGATCACCAGATGAAGCTGTATCATGGCAACCAGAACTTGGTTATTATATTAGACTTGTTCGTCGTATGGTTGAAACAATGACTGGTACACCACATTTTCCATCAGTTGATTGGAGATTTAATGAATTTCCAAATCCATCTGCACATGCACTTTATGTTACTTGTGTTGAATTAATGGCTGCACCAGTTGCACCAAATTTAGTTGCAAATTCATTAATTGATGTTGTTGCTATTGGATATACTGTTATACCACCAAAAGATACACATTTATGGATTAATTGTGTTGGTTTATTAATGGCTGCATTACCAGAATGCTATTGGACAGCATTTTATGATCGAATTGTTGATACTATTAAAAGTCCGGGTTTAGTTAAATGGCAATATAATAATTTAACACCATTTCAAATATTTAATTTTGATACAACTCATAATTGTTTAATTGAAAATAAATATTCATATATGCTTGCAATTGCACATTCAATTTGGCATCATGCTGGCGCTGGACAAATAACAACAATGCCACAATTTATCAAAGATAAATTAGAACCAGTTGTTACAAGTGAAGAACAACTTATATTTGTTTGTCATTTATTTGGACCAATACTATCTAGATTAAATGCTGATAGACAACGATGTATTGTTGAACTTTCAGTTAGTTTACATCAAATGTTGGAGCAAGTTGATAAAAATCAAACAACACTTAAATATATGGATCCAATTTGTGATTTACTATATCATATTAAATACATGTATGTTGGGGACTCGATGAAGACTGACGTAGAATCCATCATCAGAAAACTTAGACCAGCATTACAAATGCGTTTACGATTTATTATACATTTAAATATTGAAGAAATTCAATCAAATTGATCTTTTTTCTTTTCTTGGAATTATGATTTATTTTTTAAACTTTAAATAATATGTTTATTTAATTAATTTTTATTTTTATCCAATGATTATTCAAAATATTAAGGAATCAACTTAGATATTATTATTGGCTGTCATTTTTTTCTTCGACATCAAAGTAAATTTTTGGTATATTTGTTTCCCTAAAAAAATAATAATATATCTTTATAAAATAAATTTTTATATACATAATTTAATTGGTATTTATATTTTAATTCACGTTTTTGTATCATTAGTGTTGCCAAAGAAAATTTGTCCATCATCTTGTATAATAGGTGAAAGAGACGGTGGTTCAGGAGCTTGTAATAAACTTGGATCCATTTCAGATGTAGAATTTAATCGTTCAATAGCACGTTGACGTCTTTCTTGCAGAACGCTTCCAACATCTGATGATATATTTAAAAAAAAAAAACAATCAAAACAATAGGAACATATTTATATTTCATGAAATATATATATTACTTTTTGAAATTTCAATTGAAGCTGATGTTGGTGATGGTGATATAATTTTTTTCCATTTTAAGAATGGTGTATCTACTGATTGACCTCGTTTCGATGCAATTTTAAACATTTTACGTCTTTCCTCAGTTCTTTCATGTCGTAATTGTATCTAATAAAATTATTTATATTTAGAAAAATTATTAATTAATAATAAATAATAATAAATAAATGAATATAGGAGATAGTGATTTGAAATGAACAGGGTGTCTAAAATGCGCACTATATATACTATACTAAAAACAAGTGCTCATCACCCTGTACATTTTAGATCTTTTTTCCTATTTATAATTAACCTTAAGATCATTGTTTGCTTCACGAAGAGAACCAGCAAGTGAAACCATATAATAAATGATAAGAGCCATAAGAACAATAAGAGGAATAACAATACCAGGTGAAGCAATATAATCTAGACTCCTGTTAAAACCAAAAAAATAATGTTTAATTATTTTTATAGTGAAAATTAGTATTTAACAAATTACAAACCTGCGAATTTTTTCAGGCAAAGCATCTTTTAAATTTTCTGTCGCTATGTGATATATTCTATGATAGCCAGAAAATGGACCACAGTGCCATGATGGCTCAATCCAAGTTAATGCATAACCAACAGGAATAACACATAGAAAAAGCATTGTTAAAAGTAAAGCTAAATAAAAATTATTTGATCTGGAAAAATTTAACAAAATATAAATTAGATGTTTCACATTTTTTCTATCATATCATAGTAATATAATTTTATTTTTTGAGTACCTTGAAGCTCGGAAAATAATTTCATGTGGTACATTACATGTTAATACAGCCCAAGATCTCAAATACATAAGTATACCAAGTTTAATAACATTTAAAAGTGTTAAACCAGGACTAAAGAACATTCCCATCCAAACCATTCCTTGATTATTAACCAAATGTAAAATATTTTCAGCAATTTTAAAATCTCCTTAATTTTTTAATAAAATTAAAAATTAATTATAATTTCAAGTATAAATATAAACAATAATATTATATTTTGACAAACCATATTGAGGAAATTGTTTTTCAAGATCAAAACACCACCAAGAATTTGTATATCTAACAAAAAGTGCTCGAAAAAAATCCATTCCAAGTGTTGCAACAATTGTTAACATCTGATAAAAATAGAAATTTTTTAATCACTATTTAATTAATTATTTAAAAACTGTAGTAATTACCAAATCCATGACAGTTAATTTTGCTAATTCTTGACCAAACATTGTTTCCCAGCATAAACGACGAAGATTTCTTCTCGTCGTCATATTTAATCTTTTAATTGCTGATAAACTAACTGAAATAAAAAAATAAAATAATAATAATGAATAAAATAAATAAATAAAAAATAAAAGTTGATTACCTGCTTTTGAATATTTTTTATTTGAATCATGACAAACATCACAGACTGTAACAAGACATTTGGTAGAATTTTTATTATCCTTTTTAATAACACGAAGTGTATCTGTATTTTTTTTCTGTTTTCTTTTTATATATTCTACTTTATGTGTTGGTTTTGTTGTGGATTCTATTAAAACATTATCATCATCATCATCATCGTCATTTAATTCTTCAATTGAAGTTGAAAAACTTGGTTCAGTTATCCAATTATTATTAGTAAAATTTGTCATTGTGTCATTGTCAATTGTTGTTGATGATTCATCATCATTTCCATAAGTTATATTTTCGGTATCATAATTATCATAATTAAAATTTTGTTCATCATTTTCAGAGTATCCTTCCCACTTGATTCTATCATCAAAACGTGGAATTGATGGTGTCAATAAAGACACTGGAATTGTTTCAGAATAATTAAAAATACTTGAAGATTCAAAGCTATTAAAATTATCAAGGCCCATTTGAAGTTCATCAGGTGCATCATTAATTCTCGATTCAATATAATTATTTTGGTTTGTTGATGTCAGAGAAGTTGGTAATGTTACCAATGCCAAAGTAGCAATTGTTGTTATTAAATTTTTTTTTTTAGTTGATAATGTTGTTTGATAAGTTGTTGTTGATGGTGATACAGTTGTATAATTATTACTAAAATTACTTTTATAATTTATTAGCTCACTACAAAAAATTAAAATATTTCGACAATTTGAAGAATTCAAATATTTCATTGTATATAAATTTTTTGAGGATAATTTTGGTTTAAGAGATTGTAGCTCTTCTTCCATATCATGAATTTTACCAAATAATGCAAATATTAATGAGTATAAATTTAGTAAATTAAGAATCATTATTCTACCAAGTTGAAGACGTAGTGTTTTTCTTGGATGATAATTTTCAAATAGACCAAGTATTTCAAAAAATATTGGAAATATATATGATATTAATGACAATACAATTGTTATTGCATTTTGTTTCCACCAATTATTTGTTTCAGCTTCAAATTCAGCACTATTATTAACAATTTTAACAACAGCCCAAACAGAAAATGCTAATAATAAAATAACTGTTAAATTAACTAAAACTCTAACTGTACGAATTTTCCATTGGCCAAGTTTTTTTTCTTTTTCAGCTTCTTCAAGAAGTGATTCTTTAAAACCAAGTACAATACTTGCTATTTTATTATGTGCTGTCTCTGGATTTCCAATCATAAAATCCCATCCAGTAAATAGTTTCCAGGAAAATGCACATTCATCTTCTTTTTCTGATAATTTACTCATTCTTGAATTTTTAGCCATTCTAAAAAATATATAATCAATTAATTAATAATTATAAATAAAGGTATTCTCGATTTAAAAAAAAATATAATTACTTACTTTCTTAATATTGCAACAAAGCTATAAACATAAACTACCAACATAACAATAAAATAAGCAAGTGGTAATCTATATCCACCTTTTATTGGCTCCCAATTAGTATACCATCCATAAAAAAATGCTGAGTGTTTTATAACTCCTTCAAATTCCCAAAGTGTTAAAAAATTTTTTGATTTTGTTATTTCATTTGGTAATAATATTTTTCTATCACCAGTTAATTTTTTATCACCAGTTAGTATTATTTCTGGTGTTACAATTAATGATACTAATATTATTGCAATGACAAGATTTATCCAAAATAACCAACGTAAAAATACAAAATAAGATGCAACTGCTGAGCCGAAATGTGATTCAATTTCTTTTATTCTTACTTCCCATGGTATAACCCATATTTGTAAATTAACAATTTCACGTTTAAAATATTTCCATTTCTAAAATTTAAATAAATTAAATCAATATTGTCCTGTTAGTATATAAAAAAATATATCAAATCAAATAGTAATAACTTACGTTTGTTAAATAAATTGATACTTGTGTTAAAATATCCTTCGTACTTTTACTTTGAGCAAGACGTTCTTGAAGTGCACCCTCATGTTTTCTTACATATGATTTAGCTTGTTTAACAAGTTTTATTTTTTTTCTCAATGGCCAAGGCTGATGCTTTGTTGCACCCAATACTTCTTTGTGAAGTTTTAATTTTTCAAATACTTGTTGTTCTTTTGTATTTATTATATCAACATCATCTTGTTCCATTGAAATTGCTGTACTTTAATTTTTATTCAAACAAATTATTTTGGTTTAAAATAAAATAACAAAAACTAGTTGTATATTATTAATGATTATTTTTATATCATTCACTTACTCTCCAGAACTTGTTGTAAAAACTGATGATCGTCTTCTTGGGTGACCAGAAAACGAATCCATCCCTTCATTGAATGGTGATGATCCACGTTTTTTTCTTTTACTTGATCTTCGTGTTGATGATTTTCTCTGCATCATTGCTGATACTGAAATTGAGTAATCATCCTCATCATCATCATCACCACCACCATCAACACTTGTGTTTTGATCACCACTCTTTGATTCACCAATAGTATTCAATTTATCTTCTTCATTATCATAATCATTGTCATTGTCTGTTGTTATTTTTAATGATAATTGTGATTTTTTCATTGTTTCAGCTAATTTATCACCAGTATTATTCATATTTTCATCACTCAAATTAAATGTAACTGAAGGCCGAAGATCCTTGTTTTATTAAACACAAAATAAATATATAATTGTAAAATAAATAATAAAATAAATAAAAAGCAAAAATTATCAAACGCTCAATGGATAGATTTAACAGACTTTGTTGTTGGCTGTGATACTAGTAAACTGATTGTAACTCTGGCACTCCTAAATGAAAAATAATTCTTTCCAATCTCAAGTGCACGTGTTTTGACCACACCTGTATAACTTGCCCAATCATGTAGCTTAATAACTTCACTGCGTGACAAAAGACATTACTAAAAATTTAGGGATGATCACGAGCAAAAAAAAAATCACCTCCTCGACTTATCCAATCTTGTAGAAATAATAGTCCTCAAAAAATGATTTGTTTTTTCTTTTTTTATTAGAGTACTGTGAATCACGCGATGATCATTACAATGAAATCACAAGTGACCTTGTTTTTTAGCCCCAGATGTATAATTTTTAATGAATTATTTTAAAATGATTGAATATAAATAAAAAAATAAAAACAAATTGATAAAATAATATTTAAAAATTAAAATTACATATTTATTTGAATATTACATACTTGATTTTGATAAAAAGAATTGTTGAAAGAACGACTTCGTGATTGTTGATTTGTTTCAACTCTCAGAATTCCCATTGACCCTGATACCCCTTGTAATTGATGGTCTTGACTTTCCATACTTGGAATCACTCTTTTTAATTTACTATCCATATTGAAAATATAAAAAACAAAAATTTTCGTGATGAATGCTTAATAATCAGGTGTTAATCCAAGTAATTTCTAGTATTGTTTAGCATGACTGGTTTATCTTGAATGCATCAAACAAACGACGCCGGCGTCGTTAAATCCTAATAGCCACACCTTGTGAAAAAAAAAAAGAAAAACTATCCTGGTGACCATCATGTCTGTGTCACACCCTTTGAGGTGTACTTGTTTTTAATTCGACCTAGATCAGGACGAGAGTATCGATCAAAAATTAAATACATTGTCTTACTTTTAAATATATAATTATTAAAACAATAAAGTATCTATTAATTTTTCTAGTGGATAGTAGTTTTTTCAATGTAAAATCTTGTTTTTGTTGACTCAAAAAGTTCCAGCTATTATTTACATGTAATTTTTTTTAAAGATAGTGATTTTGTAAAATAAATATACCTATAAATTAAATTTTTTTGTTCTTGGAAATAACTCCAAAAATTAATTCTTTTTGATGTCCTTCGAGTGTTTTATAAAATTTTTCAATTGAATTAAGAACAAGAGAGTTTAGCACAAGTTGACTAGCACTAGGACGATTTGTTGGTGATCGTTGAAGCATTGAATATACGATATTTTGTATTTCACAAGAAATTTTATCCGAGTCTAAAAGCCTGACACTTCCTCGATTTATTTGATTCATCATCAGCAAATGATCCTACAACAATTAAATAAAATATATAAATTAAAAGTTGACCTTTACTTATTAATTACTAATTAATAATTATTAAAAAAATCATACTCTAGTTGAGAAAGGAAATTTTTTTGTTAACATCTCATACAAAATAATTCCAGTACTCCAAATGTCAGCTTTATAATCGTACATTTGATTTGACAAAACTTCTGGTGCCATATAAATTTTTGTTCCAATTTTTGTAACTGCATTATCACTGAAATATTTAATTTTAATAATTTATAATATTTATAAAATTAAATTGTTTAAAATAAAACTTACTGTGCAATATTTTTGGCAATACCAAAATCAGCAATTTTAACAATACAATTTGAAGCAAGAACAATATTAGCCGGCTTGAGATCACGATGAAGTACTTTTTGCTTGTGAATATGATGAACTCCAAGTATTATTTGAGAAAAAAAATACATGGCTGACTGAAATATTATAATATAAATATAAATTTTTTTATAACATATTTATATATG
>JAPYYR010001491.1:0-20742 GCA_030523065.1 Aphidius colemani
AAAAAGGTGTCTAATTGTTTGTTTAATGTTTTAAAATAAATAATTAATAAAAATTAACATATATATAATATTAATTTGACTTTATTTATTTATTTAATTATTTATTTATTTATTAAATAATCAAATAAATAACTGAAAAATAAATAAATTAAAAAAAAATCTTATTTGTATAAATACGTCAACGAAATTTGTACGTATTCATGTTTTATAATGTCATTAATTCTTTAAATAAAAATATACAATGTAATATATTGTTTTCCAATCTGGCTTCTTTATATAGAATTTAAAAAAAAAATCCACGTAATCGCTTTACATTTGTTTTTCATGTCAAAACATTTTTTATTCATCACATTATTTTGATAAAAAAATTTAATATTTATTATCATTTTTTAATATTGAATTTATAAGAATTTTTTATTGTTATGATGAACGATATTAATGATAAATAATAATTCGTTTAATTCATTTTTTCAAAAGTCAATTTTTTGCATTAGTTATTTCATCTATTTTACCTGCATTTTAATTTGCAAAAAAAAATTTAATTAAACAGCTCCAGGTAAATTCCTAGATATCGATTGCACAGGCGCATGATTTTTATTTTTCATTGCAGGTTATGCTATTTTATTTGCCAATTTGTTATCAACAATATCAGCAAAATAAACAAATAATTAAAAACAAAAAAAGCCTTATAAACAATTGAGGAAAAAAAATAATCAATATTTTTTAAAATATTTAAAACAAAGCGATAATTTTTTAAAATAAAAAAATTAATTTTCACTTGTTATTAATAAATAAATGTTAAAAAATTAATAATCAATATTTTATTGTCTAAATTAAAAATAGCCCAATGAATTGTTTACATATTTAAAGAATATTTATTATTTTATTTATTTTATTTAAAAAACAAATTTTGTTTATTTTTAACTTACCTTTCTCTTTTTTTTCTCAGTTGATATACGAAGTTTTTTTACTCACAAAATATAAATAAATATTTCAATTTATATTTAAAAAATAATAATTAATAAATAATTATTTCTATCACATTAAAATTATCAATTTAATTATCACATGATAAATTTTGATAAAAAAAAAAACACATAATTAAGTCACACTGCGTTTCACAAAAAAAAAAAAAAAAAAATTTGTATTGTTTAAATGGATCATTTAAATATTTTAGCAATAAATGTTTGATGAGTGTTTTATGCTAATATGGTAAACAAGTATTGTCTTGCACTATCACTGATAAAAGAGTCAATTAAAACATAACAAAAATAATTATTTTCTTTCGATAACGTTGCGCAGTAAAAATTCACAAATTTATTAAAGAAAAAAATAATTATTTTCACTTAATTCTTGTGGTTTTTATTTCACTATAATATATTATTTATGAGGCTTCTGTGAGTCAATCTACCTAGTCCGTTTTAATTTTTTTATGCACTGAACTTTTCATTGTTATTTATTTTTCAAGTACCGCTAGTTATTGCTTGCTTCGACCGCCCGGCTGACGATGCTGGCGATGAACTGTCTGTCGTTGTTACTCTCTAAAACACGATTTTCGCCGACTCCCCATTTTGCAATCTAATCAAATTAATTTTTTTTTTTTTTTCCTGTTTCAGTGTATATATATCATTGTACAACACATCTCTACGAAAAAAATTATATATTTAATTTGATAGTTGAACTAAACTATAACATAATTTTTTTTTTGGTTTGTTAGCTCAATTTTTTATTAAATTGCATTGAGAAAAAGTTATAAGTCACTTGCAATTTGTTGCAAATTTGCAGTTATTAATTTTGTTGCCTATTTTAGATTTTTTTTGCATTTGTGTGTTTTCTTATAATCAAGAATTAAGAGTAGGCATTTGTTGGATATTAGTCTACTGAATTAATATATTTTCATTTTTTTTTTTAATATCTTTTATTTATTCGAAGAATATTTTTGTTATTGTTCTAATACACTTGCTGTCATTCCATATTAAAAATTGAACACATTTTTTTTAATCGAATTTAGTAATTGGAAATTCGACTCTCGACAATTTCACATCATTCCAAATTCTTTAAATAAATCGCTAACTTATCAACTGTAAATAATTCAAAAAAAGAATTAATTATGACAAAAAAATTATAAATTAATTTGAATATTGCTTTGATAGAGGTAAAGTTGGATGTGTGGGCCAATTACTATAAATATCTTATTAATTTTTATCGTCAGCCGTTAGAATTTTTGATTTAGAAGAAAAATTGTGTCATCATAAGCCTTTCCTATCGAGATCCTGACTAAATCGGCCTAGTTATTTAAGAAAAAAAATGCATAAAAAACTTTCAACACACATTTTTATTACTTTTTTTTTAAAATATATTTCAATTTATTATTACATTTTCATTCATGAACTAAATTAAACATTAAAACTATTAATTTTCTTAAGAAAATATTAACAAAAATATATATATTTAATTATCTTACAACTAGAAGAAAAAAAAAAAAATTATTACTGTTTATTTATGAATGTATCTATGAATGCGTGTGAATGAATATGAGATATATTTTTTTTTGTTTATAAACAATTTTGAAAGCAATTAAAACGGTGAAGATAAAAATAACGTAATAATAATTTATTGATAATGATTATTCTTTCAATCAAAATAATATGGAAAAATATCATTTAATATTAGTTGAACTTTGTATATGTAATTTTTATGATGATAATTATTTATTTTTTTTTACGATTACCAAAACCACCACGTTTATTTTTTGGTATTGGTTTGAGTATTGTTTGATTATTTTGTTTGTTTATTTTATCATGACCATTACTTTTATCCAAAAAATCTGAATCTAAAAAATAAGAAAATCATAAATAATTATTTCATAACATATAAAATCAGTTGTTAATTTTTAATTTTAATTCTATTAATTTATTACCAATGACATCAATGACATCAATTAAATCTTCTCCATTTTCGTAAATAGAAATCTTGTCAATTGTATCTTGAAAAAATATCGAAAAAATTAATAACAATGTTTATTCTATGTCTTCATGTATTTATAGAAAAATTATTTAATACTTACGATAATTAACATTTGTTGAAGTTGGACTTAAACACTCTGGACTGGCACTTTGCGAACTGATTGGTGAATAAAATGTTGTATCACCATCTTCTTGATTTTTAATTGGACTATAAAATACTTGATGTTCCATTGATGACATCATTTTTGTTATATCACCATCAACCTTAAATTAAAAATAATATTAATTACCAAAAATTGACATTTACATTTACAATTTACTTGGGAAAATATATATAGAAACCTGACATTTATAACATTTAAAAACAATAATAATATTAACCTTGGAGTTATCAAAATTAACATTATATCCAACAAATGACGTTAAATCACTTTCACTTATTTCTTTGTTATCAGTATTTCTCAAATCATTTTTTTGCAAATCATCAATTTCGCCATCTGAACAATCATTATCTTCATTTTCTTCATTTTCATCATCTGCACTAATTTCTGCCTTTGAAACATTATCTGTCTGTGTGAAAAAATAAATTAAAAAATATATTTATACATCATAAAGCTATTCATAGATTCAATAATATATTTATCAATAATTTATAAATATGATTTTATCATCAGACAGTGTTACATTTAAACATTATATAATTATTTTTATTAAACTATGTAAAATAATTATAAAATAATGTATCAAAGGTCAGGGATAATATTAAACAAGCGATTAATAATTTAATAACATACATTTGAATTATGATTATCATAACTATTATCCAATGTTAAACGATCATGTTTTACATTAAATGTCTCATCATCAGACTCATCAGTTGGATCATTAACTTGATTATATTTTTTTTTTGGAATATCTTGAATTATTTGCTCTGTTGTTTTTTCTTCTGGTGTTGTAGCCTACATAAATTAGTTTGTTTGAATAAATTTCCAGTGATAATTTAAAAAAACTAATTCTCATTTCTATTTTTTGTATTTTTAATTTTATATAAATCTACTTGCCATTTCATTTAAGCGGACTTGGATTCTAGTTGTTGGTGGTGATAATTGTAAATTTTTTGATGCATCAAAACACGAAAGACTGGACAATGCTCTTTGAATTTTACGTAATAAACTTGTATTTACATTTGAAAGACGTAAATTTGTCTTCTGTCAACCATCACCATACATTATAATTAATACAAATGAATAAATGTCTCAAAAAATATATTAAATATGTGTTAGTACTTAGTAAATTACCCAATTACAATTGCAAAGCAAATTAAATTTTTTTTTGTTAAATTAATTTCAACTTACTGCCTGTAAACTTCCAGATCTTTTATGTCTTGTTGTTTTAATTGCATTCGATTTAATTGCACGTAATCTTCTACGACTTTTTTGCAAAAATTTTACCTTGAATAAATTGGAAAAATAATTATAATAAATGTTTATTGCTTTTTTTTTTTTATACACTTACAATATCACTTGGTTCAATTTTATAAAATCCAACAATAGATGCAGCAATATTCCAGCTTATTCTTATCAATCTAAGAACAACAAGTGCAGGAAGAAAAAATATCCATGGTAATGGTCTAACAAGCTCCATTTGTTTAAATGATTTACCATTTTCATCAGATGGAATTTCATGACTTGGCAAACTCCACTGTGCTGTTTTTTCAATAATCCAAAGTGAACGATCAACCAAACGAAAAAATGTTTGACCAAGTGGTACTTGTACAATAATATTTAGACATGAATTTATCATTGCTCCAGCTTTTTCCATAATAACTTCAGTCTTGAAGATTAAAAAATTATAATTAAAATATAATTTAAAGGCAATTTTAATTTAAAAAACAAAAAACAATAAGAAACACTGTCGAGTTTTGATAAATCATATCATCCAACTTTCGACCTCTTGTTTATAATCTGTATCTGAGCTTAGTAACTTTGTACTCAATTTTCAGGACGTTATTAAATTTAAGTTAAAAAAAAAACATATAACATTTTATATAAAAATTAAATAAATCATTCAACAAAAATAAATAATATTTGGAAAAGAAAATGATAATAATTCAGTATATATCTCGAGTGTTCTTGAATTCGAGGTACAAAGTTCGATGATTATTTACAAAATGAATAACAAATCTTGTGATTTTTAATTGCGATAATAAAATCCCTCCTTTTAACCCGATTAATATTTTCACTATTTTTACCGGTTTACACTTTACACATTGATAAACAAAAAAAAAATAAAAACATATATATTTTTCTTTTTTGAATGAATATTTTTAATAATTATAAAATTTTTATGTTAAAAAAGCTAATATACATTTTAAAAAATTTAATATGAATTCTATCAAACTCTAATGAAACTCTAATCAATTTAATTTTAATTTTATTTTTATACATAATAATATTGAATAAATGAAAAATATAACTTACCATTTTAATATTTTCATGGAATTTTAAAATAAATAATTTTTATATTAATTGCACTTATAAATGAAAAACTGAGACGTAAATAATGTTGCCGGTAACCTTTGATCAAATGCTGTCTGTCTGTTGATATGATTCGAAATGTGTCCCGATCTTACTTCGTTCAAAGTGTCGAAATAAATTATTCTTGATAAACAAAACTATTTAATTCTCACTGATATACTCAGCATACACATGAGTAAACAACTATTATGTCAGCAAGACATTCAAATTGACCAATTACAATTTATTTAAAAATATTATCAACCAATCATAAATTCAACTTTTATCTTTTCCACTTGACAATAAATTATTATTATTGTTATTATTTATTAATAAATAAATGATGACAGATGGCGGCAGTAATCTTATTGTAAATGTATAATTTTTTTCATAATTATTTAAATAAATAAATGAATGGGCCTAGAGGCTCAGGATCTCGCCAGGGAAGACTTATGAGGATACAATTTTTTTTCTAAATCAAACAAAATTTCCAACGGCTGTCAGTTTTTCTCGACGATTCAAAGCACTTCAAGTAAATTAAGACAATAAAAAAAAAATGGATGTTGCTATAGGGTAAATATCATAAGGATCTGTTCAAAGCCTCGAGAGGAACTCATTTCAGTCGTTAATGTTAGAAATATTTTCTTTTCTACATTTAATTTATTTAAATTATTATTTGATAAAATGGATTTTTTTAATGACCGATCGTTTGAATTAATTATACATATAGTATGATTGATGGTGTATTTTAAAGAATAATTTATTCTTTATTTAATTATTTTTTCAGGTCAATTAAGTATTTCTGTAGAAAAAAAATATTATAATGGAAGATTGAGTGACAGACGAGTTTGACCGAATTGTTTTTGATAATGTAAGGTGAAAAGAAAAAAAAACAATCATATTTATTATACAACATGTGTCCTTTTAACATTCTGCGCAGGATTCAAATTTTTATTTTAGTTTTCATATGCCTTTCTTGAGGCTTATTAACATCTCCTGCAGTGACTTTAGTCACGCCAAGTTATCCACGTGAGCCACTGCAAATACTGTGTTTATTATTACATAGTGTATTGATAAAGTTTATAGCCAGTTACATATAGATATTTATAATATAATTCAAACACAAAGGTGTTTTCTATATCAATTATTGGGATCAGTATTGAGATTTGAGAATGCAATGGGTGAAAGAAAACGCGAGAGATCATCGAAAAGGTAAACACAATTAAATTTAAAATAGAGTATTTTAAATTTTATCTATACAAACATTTAGATTATTGTAAATTCAATTCAAAAAAAGAAAATATTATTTATACTTTAACAAATGAGCTCTCAACAAATTATCCAAAATGTTTTTTGTACAATAATTCAAATCACCTGTAGACAAATTTATAAATTCAAAAGAAAAACCGAATAAAAATCCACAATAATTATGTTAATTTAAAATAAAAGTTAAAAATGCATTTATAAAACCAATTGATAATTAATTCAATTTAAATTTTAAATATACATCAATTATTTTTTTTAAATAAAAAATTGTAAAATTTACAAAAAATTATTTCTCATAGAATATTTGTATTTTTTTATTACTTCTAAATTTAGAATATTAAAAAAAATATTAAAAAACAGTAGAAAGATTTATCAATATATGATGGTAATAAAAAAAATGAATAAATCAAATTATGTTTATTATAATACTGACCACTCCTAAGTTTCCATCGTCTATTTAATCGCCCAAAAATAAAAAATAATAATCTTAATAAATCGAGGTCACGTGTATCAGGATTTACGATTAGGATCGATGCCAAATTTAGACCTATAAATATTTTTTATTCTGACCTAATTTAAATTTTTTTTTTACCTCAAGATAATACGAAAAAAAAAAGCATCGATCGAAAGATTCAACCTGTTGAAAATCTTATGCAATTAATAAAAATATTCAATTGAAAAAATCAAATAAAAATATATATTTTTTAATCTCAAAAGGGTAAATTGACTATTATTTTTTTAAAATAAATATATCTGTGGTACTTATGAGACTTGTCATAAAAAATTAAAAGTCACTTTGCGTGTTTCTCAGTGTCGATAAATATGCGTCAGATTAAATCGGCTAATGTGGTATAAAAGAAAATACTATCTACAATCTCAAATATGTGTCTCGGTTATAAATATATACACATGAAAAAAATAATAATAGATTTTTAATTTGTTGCTTAAATTATCTTGTGCGTTTAATTTTTTATCAAATTTCGATATTTAAATGTTTGTTTATTTGTGGTTTAAGTGTGATAGGTGGGCGTGATCTGGGTCATCAGGTCGTCCTTCAACCCTCTCAAGAACCCCTTTGATTTTTCTTTCAACCCCTCAAAATACGAGGCACCTGAATTGCAAAACGTCATTGTTAATCAGTTCACAATTCTCCCTCATAGATTTATGCTATTTAAAAAGGAAAAAAAAAATTTTTTTCTATATATATATTATCATTTCTATGCATGCAAGGAAATGAAATAGAAACCTTCTTCGTTTATTTCCGGTATCTATTAAAATTTATCGTGTTTAGATGTACATTAACCACAATTTATTGATTAAATTTTTTTTTATAAATGATTTTTAATATCTTTGAAAGATATTATTTTTACTCTTTGCTAAATGAAGAATATAAATTCATTGGTTGGCTAGAATTTATTAATAGAATGTTGGTAATAAAAAATGTGACTAATTAACCGGAAAAAATAGAGATGAAAATTTATTTAAAAGTTTTTTGTTGTTCTATAATTAAAATTAATGTTTGAAAAAATATTTATTTCTTATTATGATATAATAATATAAAAATAATATTTAATAGAAATATTTTTTTAGCTATCAAAGAGATCCTATCTATTAGCTATTTGATAAAGAATGAGGTTGAGGGAGTTAAAGTGGCTATTGTAAATTTTTGGTAAATGTAACAGAAGCAACCCAATACACTGAAGTGGTTCTTCTCATTTCTTATTTGTTGAAAAAATTATTCATCGTTTGTGAAGATGTTCTTTGATGACAAAATGTTCACCAGGTGCATCAACATCTTTTAAAGTGTGACTTGACGATAATTGGCGAATCAAATTGGAGCAAAGATATAAAATACTCTGTATTGAGTTTGTTATTTTGCTGGGGATGTTGATAGAGACACTTGGTAACGATTTGATCCAAAGATATCAGCAGGAGATACTTTGGAGAGACTCCTTGCCCTTGGCAATTGACATCAAACTTGGTTTGACTCGAAATTTTCGACATTTGACTCGATTCAAACATTTTTTTAGCTCCAAAATATAAAAAATTAGTTAATTTTTCATCTTTTGTTGATAAAATAATGGCAAAAAAGATGATTTGGCAGCGGTGGGATTCGAACCCACGCCTCCGAAGAGACTGGTGCCTTAAACCAGCGCCTTAGACCGCTCGGCCACGCTACCTTTTTGATGTTTGCATCAACCCCTAATTCAATTTTGCAGAAAATTTAGAAAAAACCACTAAACTAACTATCCAACTGTCTATCAGCTAGCCCAAACATCATCATGAACCAGACTTGTATAGAAAGAATTCTCCAAGAAAAAAAACAAAATCATAAACATGACCTGTATCAAAAGTAAACCACTGGGTTACTTTTAAAGGTCCAGAACAACTAGGCGACATCTCGGCCATCATATCTATTCAAATCGATTAACCATTATGTTGTTTCGTGCAAGTAAACCATTAGCAATAAAACTGTTTTTTTATTTAAAAAAAAAAAGTCTTTTTAAATGATTTTTAGCAGTCATTCGTTCGTCAACAGTTTATGTATATTTATGTACATATATCTAAAAAAAAAAAGCTTGAAAAAGCATTTTGTTAAAATACATGTACATTGTAAAAAAAAAATATATATACATACATAAAATGGTACAACTAGATCGATTCGTCTCGCCTGATATTCTCACACTACTATTTTATACATTTTCATCATCTATGTTGAGGCATGTCGAGCCACACGTACCACCCTCTTCCTGTTATTTTCTTTTGGTACCTCCTCTCTATTATTTTTGCACATCATTCCTGTGTATTCCCTTGTACAATAATACACTAGGTACAACTTGAGCTATGATGATAAAAAATAGCTTGTTACAGTTTGTTGGGAGACTCCAGTTGAACTACAGTACACCAGTATTTCTTTAAATTATTGAATCCGAAAATAAAAAATGTATTAGTATATTCAAGTTTTTATTGATAAGATTTATCCTCAGTTTTTATTCTATTTAATTGTTCAAAATTATTATTTATTAGAAGAAGACCATTCTATCGTGGACAACAATCATGCTCAGACTCTGAGGTAGCTCGTGAAAGATTAAAAGAGAGTAAAGCAAAGTCTAGAGATCAATTGTCATGGCCAATCGAGGTGTTGACGGTAGACGAGCTGGCTCGTTATCGTCGAAGACGTGTTCAAAAAAGACCAGATACACTTGGTACTGATAGACATGATAATGATGATGATGATAGTGGTAATTCAAATCGTAAATTAGTTACTGAATACAGAAGGGCATTTAGAGCAACGAGTGAAGATTCATTGATTAAAAAAAACGAGACTATTGATGTTGGAAAAGAATTTAGAAATGTTGAAACTCATGTTGGATTAATGGAAACTGATATTGAAGCTCCAGTTATTCCTGGGCAGGTACCCAGTAGAATTGAAATAATAAAAAGGTATTTATCTAATATTATGTTACTAATTTTATCTATAAACAACTTTAATTGTAATTTTAGAAATAATAATTTAAAAGATGATAAAAATACTTATCAAGAAACTGAATATTCAAAATATAAAAATCACACTGGTTTACATCGTCCTGATTTGTTACGTCGTGGTACATCATTAAAAATGGTTGGTGACATGCAAACAGTGACTGAACAGTGTGAAAAATTCATTGAATGGTTTAATGTTAGTCGTCCTGAAATTGTTCGCGTGCCGACAAATTTAAAACTTGAGGGTCAACTTGAAACATCAACTGAAAATAATGATAATTATGTGCCATTTGTTGGTGCAAGAAGACCCGAATTATTACGTCAAAGTGCAAATTTAAAACTTGAAGGCGAAACAACATATCTTCCAGAATATACTGATGTTTTTCGACAGCCAATGAATCAAGGTATTATATTAATACTCATCTAAATTAGTCACATTTAATCTTCAACTTAATTTTATTTAATATACAGAAAAAAGATTACCAATGATGCCTGAATCACATCTAAGATGTGGCGGTGAATTTCATAAAAAAACTGATAATACACATAATTTTTTAGATCCACGAGGAAGTGTTCCAATTAATGAATTATCAAATTTAAATGTTGATAATGATGAAAAAATTGATAATGAAAAACATGAAAATAAAGAAGAAAATATGAAATTTCTCGTATCAAAATTAGAAGATTTAAAAGGTTTACCACTTGGTATTCCTGAATACAAAGATGCATACAAGGTATTATATTTAAAAAAAAAAAATAATAAAACAAATTTGTAATTTAAAAATTAAAAAGAAAAACATTATTTTAGAATTATCCAAGAGAAAGACCAAAATTATTAAAACCAAGTGATGAAATTGGTCGATCAGATGGATCAAAAATAAATAAAGTACATAATCCAATAAGATATACAAAAAAAATTGATAATGATCCAGAATATAAATCGAAATATATTGAAAATGATAATATTAATCGTAGAAATTCAATATCATCACGTCGTGCATCAACAGTGTCATCAACATATGGAAAACCTTGTTTGGTACCAGACATGAGAAATTTACAATCAACAAGTGAAGTTAGATCACAATATATTCCATATGGACAAATTCCACGTGTTAAAAAATATAAAATGCAAACAAATATACAACCAGAAGGTGATATGATACTTAAACCAGAATATCGTGATGCATATTGTACTCGTCATGATAATGAAACAGCTTTATCACGATATAAACAACGTGAACGTAGTTTAAGTGTATCAAAAAGAGACAATAATAATTGGATTAATAATGATAATAGTGAAAAATTTGGTATGATTAATGCTGAGCATGAACAAAATGCATTTCAAATATTAAAAACGAAAATTCATGAAGATGGAAATATTACTGGAAAACCACCAACACTTGGAGGAGGAAGAAGGTAATATTTATATTGATGTTTTTTATATTTAAAAAAATATAATTCTGTATTATTTTATAGAGGTTCTAGAGCATCTGATACAAGACGTCTTTCAAATATAGATATTAAAAGAAGAACTTCAATTAAAAATCGTTCATCAAGTCCAACGTATCGTCTGCATGTTTGTAATGTTGATGATGAAACCCGAGGTGGTTTTTTACATCGTAGAAGATCATCATCAGTTAAATATCCAATTAATAATACATCAACAAATATAAATAATAATGATGATGATGATCATCAACGATCATATTCACCAAGTTTTGGTAAAGATAATCGTGTTGATGATCAGCAGGCATTTGTTGTACTTGATAATTCACAAAACTCAAATGGAAGACTTACACGTCGACGAAGTACTAGAAATTCAATTGTTGATATTAATGATAACCGAGGTAGAATTAAAATGAATAATAAAACACCAGCTGGTTGGATGCCACCTTGGTATGACAATACCAATCAAATATAAAAAAATATATAATTATATGAACAATTACGAAACGAATATTATAAAATTGCTTATTGTAGATATATAACAATAAAATTTAAAGAAAATTAAATAACAAATGTATTTGTCTTTATAAAAATGAAATATTATAACGTTTAAATTGTTTATTTTATTTAAAATGGATAGGATTATTTAGAATTCACATGAAAAATGGAATAAAAAAATTCGAGAAGAAAAAATTAGACCATCAAAGCTAATTAATTGATGAATTATTATCTTAAATGAATAAAAAATATTTCTTTCTACCGTGTTGAAAGTGTTGAAAAAAAAAGAAAAAAAAACAAGTTACTTAATTATTGTTTATCATCATAATCATCATCATCATCATCATCATATGGATCGTATGTGTCAGCTGATAAAATAAATACAGTACACGTCAGAACGTTACATGTGTCTTCTTGATATCATCACATTAAATTGAAACTAAATTAATTGTAAATAATAAAATCTTGTTCTAAATGCCAACAATAATTCTACAACAATGGTTCTCACTTGTCTAATGTAAGTTAAAAAATAATTTAAAAAAAAAACAACAAAAACAAATCAACTAACCTACAATAACAATTATTATTTAAATTATTTTAGGCTTGCAATAGGTACTCTGGTGTCATCAATATGTCTACTTATGTCATCAATAATACGTTTATTATATGTGCTGTTAATATTATTTCCCATACTGATAATATTCTGGCGACAATTATTAGCATATAAAAAAAATATAAACAAACAAATCAACACAACAACAATTGGTATATTTCATCCATATTGCAATGCTGGTGGAGGTGGTGAACGTGTACTTTGGAAATCAATTGAATCACTCCAAAAGAAATATGATAATATAAAAATTTATGTCTATACTGGTGATGTTGATGTTAAACCAGATGAAATGTTAAAGAAAGTAAAAGATACATTTGACATTAAACTGGATAAGATTGATTTTATATATTTAACAAGAAGAAAATGGGTTGAGGCATATATGTATCCAAGATTAACACTACTAGCTCAAAGTATTGGCTCAATGTATCTTGGCTTGGAAGCATTATATGCATTTCAACCTGATATTTTTATTGACACAATGGGATATGCATTTACCTATCCATTATTTAAATATCTTGCTGGATCAAAAGTTGCATCATACACTCATTATCCAACAATATCAACAGATATGTTGCAACAAGTACAACAAAGAATTGTTGCTCATAATAATCATCAAACAATTGCTAATAATCCAATTTTATCACGTATTAAAATTATTTATTATCAATTATTTTCTATATTGTATGGTTACATGGGTAGATGTGCTGATATTGTTATGGTCAATTCAACTTGGACTGAGGAACATATTAATAGCATTTGGAAATGTCCAGTTAAAACATTTAGAGTATATCCACCATGTGATATTGAGCATCTTATCAAGTTACCACTTGATGATGATGAAAAAAATAAATCAATTCGTATTGTTTCAGTTGCACAATTTAGACCAGAAAAAAATCACAAACTTATGATTAATGTTTTACGTGAAGTTAGAGATATTGTTGATGATAATGCTTGGAAAAAAATAAGACTAGTACTTGTTGGTTCTTGTCGTAATGATGATGATAAAATGAGAGTTTATGAATTAAAAGAATTATCAAAAACATTGGGGATTGATGATAATGTTGAATTTAAATTAAATGTTTCATATGAAGAATTGATTGATGAATTTAAAAAAGGAACAATTGGATTACATGCAATGTGGAATGAACATTTTGGTATTAGTGTTGTTGAATGTATGGCTGCTGGATTAATAACAATTGCAAATAATTCTGGTGGTCCTAAAGCTGATATTGTTAAAACACAATTGGATAATCGAACTGGATTTTTAGCTAGTGATGTTATTGAGTATGCTACTATCATAGCTGATATTATTCATATGAATGATGATGAAAAAAATATTATTAGAAATTCAGCTAGACTTGATGTTGATAGATTTTCAAGTGAAACATTTGAAAAAGAATTTGTTCGTGTTATTGAGCCATTATTTTAATTTATAAAAATTATCTTTGACTTTTTTTAATAATAAAAGGAAATTGTTTTAATTTAGATGTTTATTACTTAATTTATTTTAATAAATTTACTATCAAAAACTTACATTTTTGATGGTACTGGTTGATTAGTCTGATGATCATTTGTCGTTTTTTGTTGATTTGGTATAGAGGAGACGGTTGGAACCAAGATGTCAAGCTAGATAATCACTAGGTCTTTCTTTTTAACACTAAGTTATTGTTTACACTAAGCTTGTTATGATTTTTATCAATTTTTACTTTTAAAATTAAATGATATATAACACTAATACAATATTAAATCTTTAATTTCTTCATATTTTACTCGAACAATTAATTAAAACAATTCATTTCCAATTAATTAATCAATTGTAACAACACACTTTTAACTTTAATGTTTATCATTGTTTATTAACTTGTTAACGGTTTTAACGGTTTTTTCTTTTTTTTTTTTTTTTTTTTTTTTTTTTTTTTTTTTTTTTTTTTTTTTTTTTTTTTTTTTTTTTTTTTTTATTTTAAAAAAATATACATCCAGAAATTTACTGCTGTTAAATATAATAATTAATTTTTAATAATAATATATAAATAAATAAATAAATAAACAATGGCTGATCCAGAACTTGAAGCACTTCGTCAACAACGTCTTTCACAATTGCAATCACAATACAAGGTAACAATTATCAATTTGTTTTTTTTACAATTGTGACATGCATAAGAGTATTTTGACATAGAAATACATCTCTCTAACTAATTATTAAAAAAAAAACAATAACAATTACTTTAGTTAATTAATTGCCTGAAAATATTATTAAATAAATTATTTAATTTATATTTTATACAAAAAAATTGATAGTTTTAATTGAAATGCATAAGGTTATGTCGGCACTATTAATTAAATGTTGGGTTTAAAATAAATTCCAGGGTGGAGATGGACAAAGTCAACAGCAGCAACAACAACAGGCCGAGGAGAAGAGACAACAAATGGAAGATATGAAACATTCAATTTTGACCCAGGTTCTTGATCAAGCAGCCCGAGCAAGATGTTAGTTTTGTCCAATCAATCAATTTTTATTGAATTATCATTTCTATAAATAATTCGTTATTTTTTTTCTGCAGTAAATACTCTATCTTTGGGAAAACCAGAAAAAGCTAAAATGGTAGAAAATATGTTAGTTGGTATGGCACAAAGAGGACAACTTCCTGGCAAACTTGGCGAAAAAGAACTCATTAGTTTGCTTGAAAGTGTTAATCAACAAACTCAAAAGAAAACAGTTGTCAAAGTAAGATGATGACAATTAATATTTTATGAATATAAAATTTAATATTTATTATTATATTTCAGTTTGACAGACGTCGAGCAGCTCTAGACTCTGATGATGATGACTTGTAGCATTTAAAAATAACACAATATTATGAAATGATCATCTAATTATTAAAAGAAATCCACAATTTTGTAAGTTTTGTATTATTTTTATTATTTATCTGTCAATTCCAACTGACCATTATCTATATCATTCATCTAATTCAAAAACAAATTTTACAATTTATCATTCAATAAATTATGAAGACATTGATTAATTCAATATTCAAACAATAAAAACAATCGTTTTATTTATGCTGAAAATTAGTCCAACAATTTATCATTTTAAATTCATGACTTAAATCCGGAATGCACCATGATTTTGTAATTCAAACAAAAAATTAATTACAACTATACACACACCCACACACACATACACAATCAACAAGAACCAAATGACTTTTAATAAAAAAAAATTATTTAAATAATGAAAATGATTCATTCATCGACTCCCTAGTATTGTCTGATTTTAAAAAATCTTATTTCTTTGGTTTTTATATTCTTGTTGAGCTGTACAATCTAAGAGTGATAACCCATAAATTTTTCATGATTACTCGTTGATTAAGTTTGAGTTTCAGGCAGTTCATATCTATGAGGTATATTTTCTAATTTAAAAAATACAGTTTATAGCTTTTGGCCTATTTTTTTAGTCCTTTTTCATATGACTGCTGTCATTGGACTCGTCTGTAAATAACAAAGAAATAATATTAATTAAAATTTAAAATATCAATTACTATCTCATGTTATTAATTTAAATTATTTCAAGTTAAAAGCAATTTTTCTTTTTTTTAAATTATATTAATTTGTGTGTTTACCATCTTCTTCTTCATCATCATCACCTGCATCCAATATATCAGGACAACATATACCATAAAATATAAGTGACAAAAATAATGCTGGAAGTCCAAAAAGTAGCATTGTCAATATTGGATTTCCTTTCCACATTGATGCCAGTGTCATTTTAGTTTCAAACCACCATCTGTAAAATCTTACGACAATGCTGTTTCCTCCGTATCTCTTTAAAAGTATCGAAAAAAAAAAAATTAATTAATATAATAAGCTGATGAATTATAAATGTTATATTGAAATGAATATTAATGTTACCGTTGCAGTATCATTATGAATATGCTCTAAAAATAATTCAATAGCTTGTGGTGTTAATTTACTTGGTTCATCATCAGGAATATGATGATGACTTGTACTTGTGTTAATAACCAATAGACTAGGCTTTGTCATTTCCATCATAGCAATACTATTAACTAACTCAGTATTTGAAATCCATCCAAATTGAAAATAATCATGATATTTATGTCTTTTATTTTTAATAACTGATTCAACCATATCACGAAATTCAATCATATCTGGTGCAATATCTTCAACAGCATTTTCTTCAACAACCGCTAACACAAGATTTTTATTTGTTAAAAATAATTGATTAATATTACCTCTCGTAACTTTTGGAAATGTTGGAAATCTTTCTGAATTTATCCATTTTTGCATTGTGTCATTTATTTTATCATAATCATTATCATCATTTATAGAAAAATTATAATGTAAATTTTCTTTGTAAACAAATATTGTTGGTATTTTAATAACTGGTGCATGATTATCAACAACATCTTGATGTGATTGATAAAAAAATGCATGTTGTTGATATTTATCAGCTGTTTTATAATAAATATCCCACAAATGACCGATTTTATCACCGACATATAGAAAATAGAGATCACGATCATTTTTAATTGTATCAAAACTTTGAGTTCTTGTTATTTCTTGTACTGTTGGACCACTTAATCTCATGGCAAATTTAACAAGTTCATCTTTAGTACGATCACCATCGTATGTAAATTGTTGATCACCTTTTAAAAATAATATTGTTGGAAAACCACGTATTTTAAATGTATGAGCAACATTTGTAAATCTTGTACAATCAATACGTCCAACACGTACTGATGATGAGTATAAATATTGTGCTACATGAGCCCAAACTGGTTCCAGTCTTTTACAATGAGCACACCATGGTGCATACATCTGCACAAAAATAAAAACAATATTATTATTTAGTTATCCATATATTTTTTATTATTATTTTTTAATTTACCATGACAAGCCATTGTCCTTCTTTGTGGATATCCAAAAATCTGTCACTCAATTCAATTACCCTGGATGCTGCAGAACTTGCAAAAAATGCTAAAATTCAAAAAGTAACAAAAAACAAATTATTTACGTAAAATAAATTGAATTAGTTGGATAAAACAAATCAAATTATTTGAATAAAATATGCTATTGATCGGCTTATTTAAGGTTATGCTTAATTTTTAATTTTTGTAAATAAACAAAGCAATTTAGCAAGCTTTTAGCTTAATTTATTTAGGAAATTATTTAATAAACAATTTAACTTACCAAAAAATATAATAGAAAATGCAATTTTTACGAGTGACACCATTTTGACACTCAATGAAAATATGTCATTAAATTATATCATAAAACTTTATGGTGATAATTTGGAAATAATAAAGAAAATTATTTTTTTACTGTTAAATTAACTTCACTTTTTCACAATTATTTTGTTCATAACTTTGGAGTTTTAATTTTTCATATGGATTGTTTACATAAACAATAATAAAACCCGGTAAATAAAGTGTCTACTTTACAGGCTTGATGACACACGCCATTGTTGTTTTTTTTTTTTCAAGTTACGTATATTTAGTTTCACTTATACACACATAAAATAATAAATTAAAATTGCTAAAATATAATTTAATTTAAATAATAAATAAAAGCAATGTTGAAATAATAATTCTAAAAGTTTAGAAATATTTAAATTGCAAATTAAAATAATATTAATATTAAAACAAATTATTATTCCAACCGACAAAATAATTATTTAAATAATTTAATTAATTTATTGATAATATTGTTATTATTTATCAAAACAATTTTGTTAAGTTGAATTTTTAATCAAAAAAAATATTGTCACTTTGTTGGAATTAAAATTTTTATTATTTTTCATTGATAATAATTTTTAATACTTTATTTTAATTTCATTCAAATTTTATGAATGAATAATTTCCAAGAATAGAGTCGTTGTTTTTCTCGTGAATTTTGCTCTTTAAATCGAGTTTTTTTAGCCTACATTTATTTTCTGGAAAAAATATTATTTTTCTGAGAAATTTAAATGCCTTTATTGACAAATAAATATGTAATATTATTTCTCGGTAATTTAAATACCCTTATTGACAAATAAATATGCAATATTATTTCTCGGTAATTTAAATACCCTTATTCACTAAAAAAATATATAATATTTTTTGATAAATAATACAAAGCGTTTATAAATTTATTTAATTTTTATTTTCAACATACAATATTATTATAAACTTTTTTTTTATTTTTTTAAACTTATTTATTAGTCAAAATTTTTTTTTTTAAAACTTCGATCAACAGTTGAATATAATTTATCTAAAAAAAACGACAAAACAAAAAAAAAAACATAAATTATTAATATTCAATTTAATAAAATTAATTTTAAATTATTTTATATTTAATACTGACCTTCAGTATCAGTTCGAATCATGTCATCTAAACGTTCAATAACATCATTAACATAATTCATAAAATAAATTAATTGCCCAGAATATATTTTTAAATTTGATATAAATTTAAGTCTGTTATTTTCGGCCTCTGTAAAAATATAAACAATAATATAAATAAAAAAAAAAAAACCACAACAAATTAAATTCATTATTAATTTATTACCTGTAAATTTATTTTCATAAAATAGTTCTTCATAATTTGTTCCAAAAGCGATTGCAGATACTGCATAAATATTTATCATATCTTCAAAAACATATAAAAATGATTTATAAATTTTTTCAGCCTGACGTTTGTTGTCACCGTTATCCCAATAATCAACCTGTAAATAATGTATTATTTACAAATAAAATTTCCAATATATAACTTAACTTTTCATTGCAAAAACAATCAACTTACAAATCGCAGATTTTTTATAATATTCTTATCAAAAAATGATGTAACATTCTTTTGAAAATCTTCGTCAATCAAATAATTAACTGCTTTATTACGTACAGAATAATTATTATCATTAAGAAGAGGTAATTTATTGATGAAAATTAATTTAATATGTTTCAGTTGATTTCGTGAATCTTTTTTCATCCATTTAAGAATTTTATTTTTATCTGAATTCGATTGATGTTCTAATCGTAAATCTCTTAGATATTTAATATCATCAAAAAATTTTTTACTTCCATTTATTAATTTTTTTTGTCTTCTATTATTTAATGGTTGTTCTGTGCCAGCTTTTAATAATGCCATACCAAATAATACTGTTGTATCATTAACAGGATTTTCTCTCATCATTGTTGATACTTTTTCACCAAATAAATTTTTAAGATACTCTCGATTTTTAATTTCTTTACTTATTTTATTATGTCCATTTGACATTGTTATAATAAATATTAATAATATAAATAATTTTACTATTTTATACATAATTTTTGGGCTCTTGACAAGGTGTTTCTTCGATGGACGACATTGAAAGAAGTAATATAAAATTAAAAACCTTTTGAAAACTGTTTATATGTTTTGAAAATAAAAAAAAATCAAGTATAAGTTTCTGCTGTTTGAAATAATTTTTGAAGGGTAGTTTAGAGCCACCTAAGATGAAGCTACCATTAACAATAGATATTTAATCTTCAAGGTTGAAATGCCAGGTAGAAACAAGGGATAACAACCTGAATTTATATAAATATATGGAAGAGAAAATTTTAAAATTTAGGTATTACGAAGGTTGGACCACCCATAAGAAACAGGACACACTTGTGATATATGGGTTTTTCTTTTATCCTTAGGAACAAGTTTTTTTTTACCAAATTAAGTCTCCTAAAACTGTCAATGCCTCTGAATTTGTCTGGAGGATGACACTGGAGTCTGCAACAGTCGCAAACAAAACAACATCTTGCTGAAAAATATCATTTTTAATTTTTAATTTAAAAGAAACAAATTATTTGTTAATAATAATAAAATAATAATTTATGTATATTTATTTGATGCAAAATATTTATATTTAATTTTATAAAATATTAATTAATAAAAAATGTATTTTTTTTTATTAACAAAGGGTATATAC
>JAPYYR010001492.1:0-24658 GCA_030523065.1 Aphidius colemani
TGATATATCATTGAATTTTAATTTTACGACAATAATAAACAATAACCATGGCCCTAGCCGGAGTATTGAAAATTCTTAATTTTCAACGGGTAACGAGGGACACACGCCCCAACAAACGTTACCAATACTTTTTTTTTTTTGTACTAATTGCATTTTTTAATAAATACAAAATACATTTGCACTAATTAATTAGGTAGATTAATTATTTCCTTGAATAATCGAATAAGCGGTATGTTTAAAAATAATATAGAAAAATTTCAAAAAAAATGTGTTGGATAATTTATCTAATTTTAAATACTTGTATAATAATAAAATAATCAACAACTGTGAGGACAGGAAGTTAAGACTTCCGTGTGAGTTTCCTCAGCAACTGGATAAAGTAAAAAATAATTCAACAAACGTTCCACATATTTTTATTATTTATTATTATTTAAATGAAGTTATATAAATTTCAAGTTGTTTATAAAGTGATTGAATTTGTATTGAGATTGAATACAGTATATTAATTCAAATGGATTTGAGGCCATCAGACGACAATGAGGATCAATAAATTATCATTTTTATTAATTTATTATTATTGTTGTTGTTGTTGTCGACCATTTGAAAATATATTACGTTTAAATACAAAAAACAAAAGCAACATTAAACTGATAATAAAATAAAATAGCTATTAATTTTAGCCAATTGGCAACGAGTAGGAAAATAAAAAAAATTCCTTTCGAGTTTAGGTAAACCATAATTGAACACTCGACTGATTGACTTGGATCTTTTTTAAAAAATATAACATTTTTTTTTTTTTTTTCAAATAAAATTATGAAGAAATATTATATTTTTTTAGTGATTTCGCTGAACCAGCTAATTGGTAATGAAAAAAAAAAATATGAATTTTTAAATAATAACACAATTTTTTTACGAAATTTAATGTTCAAGATTATTCTATTGCGACGAGAGATGATCCTACCAGTGGAAAAATTCTACTTGAAAATGTTCAGGTTGGCTAATAATCATGTTACAATTTGAAATTATTAATAATTAATATTAATTTTCATTAAATAATTACAGTTGACAGAATATAAAAATGGCGAGATAATTGAATTAAAACAGCAGGATTTTATTGATCTTAAACAAAAATTATTTGATGGAAATTCACTATTTAATGATGTTCAGTTTCCAGAAGAATCTTTTGGTATTTCGACCAATCAAGACATAGATTTACGTAGACCAAAAGTAACAACAATTGAATAAATTAATTAATTAATTAAAAACTATAATTTTTTGTTTTTTCTTTAAAGGAAATTGTAAATGGGCCTGCAATTTTTTTTTCAAGTGGAAATAAAATGTTTCATATGAAACAAGGTTATCTGGAAGATTGTTGGCTAATTGTTGGACTTTTACATCTTCGAAAAAATAGAAATTTATTCAACTTTATTGCCAATCCAGATGAACAGACATTTGATCATGATAATTATGCTGGAATATTTCATTTTAGGTAAATATATCTACATGAATAATTATGCTAACAAAAAAACAAATAAATAAAAATTAAATTAGATTTTGGCAAAGTGGAATATGGGTTGACGTTGTTATTGATGATCAGCTTGCATTTGACAAAGTAAAAAATGAACTAGTCTATGCATCTTCAGGATATACCAACGAGTTTTGGGTTTGTATATATTAATTTTCTATTTTATTTTGTTAAATAATTTATTAAACATACAATAATTTCAGGTGCCTTTAATTGAAAAAGCTTATGCAAAATTAATTTATCGTTCATATGAAAAACTGAGTCAAGGTCATTCTGGAGCATCAATGCAACATATGACAGGTGGAATAATTGAGAAATACGTTGTAAATAAATTATCAAAAGATTATTTGCTTGAAAGTTTTAAAAATTCAATGACCAAAAGTGCAGTTATAAGTTGTGCAAGTAAATCAAATTCTGATACAACAAACAATGCGGATGAATGGACAAAATTTGATCTCACATCAGATCATGCTTACGCTATTACAGCTGTGAAAACAATTAAAAATGAATATTTAAATCAAAACTTTGAATTATTACGTATTCAAAATCCAAGTGGTGAATTATCATTGAATCCTCATCCAGGTGACATTACCAAGATGTTACCAACAGAAATAATTAAGACAAAATTAAATATTCAAATTCCTGGAGAAAGTTGGATTTTACTTGAAGATTTTATGAAATATTTTGATTACATTGAGCTTTGCAATTTCACGCCTAATCCAATAATAGGTCATGTTTATAGTAGAAATAATGGAAAAAGATTATCATTGTCAGCAATTGAAGGTAAATTTATTGGAGGAATAAATGTAAATGAAAAAAGTGATAAAGATGTGTTGAAAATTTGTCCACAATATCGTCTTGTATTGACAGAAAAAGATAGAGGAAAAAAAACATGTGATATCCTGATTGGTCTGTCATTAAAAAATAGACAAGACCTGGTTATGATTATGGACACAATAATTTTGTTTCAAATTATACATGTAAGTTTAATGTAAATTATACGGCAATATTATTATTATTATTATTATTATTATTGATATTTTAGGCTGATGACAATGAAAAAGTACCAAAGCCATTAGTGGAATACACCAAGTACCGGTCTCATCTTGAAGCCACAGCAAGAGGTCAAGTAAGTTTACGAGTTGAATTAAAACCACACAGTACATACTATATAATACCATGTGTTGGAGAAACATTTAAGGGATCAAGTTTTTTTTTACAAGTACTATCTGAGCATAAAACAATTTTGGAGTAAGTAAATATTTTACATAATAAATTGTCCAAAAAATATACACAACAATTTATTTATTTCAGAGAATATGAAGAGGATATTTATGTACCCAGTATAGCTGATATGGTATGATAAAAATGAAATTATATTTTAAATTTTAATATGTTATTAATTGTTTAATAATTATTTCAACAGTTTAATGATTATTCAAAGTCTACAAATTTTGAAAACATTGATCCTCAACTTTTTTCAAGTATAGCCAAAGATGGTCAAACGACCATTGATTTTAAGGGCTTATATGATATTTTTAAAAATAATAAATTTTCATTGAATCTCAATTGTAAGTAAGGTATTATTTAACATGAATAAATTCAATTATTTTTTCATTAAATTGTTACACCAGGTCGTATAATGAATCAACTGGATAATTCAATTATTCCTGTGTTGAATTTATTGTCAGTTACAAAAACATTTGTACCACATAAAAAATTGTCTATATCAAATATCAAGCAAATAACATCAATCTATCAAGTATGACTAAATGATAATTGTGTTTATTGAAAATTTGATTTTATTTATTTATTTTTAAGGAAAAATTTGATATATATAATGAACAACTGTTCATGCCTGGATATGCTTCTTGTGCTTCTCTAAATATTGCATTGAAAAAAAGTGGATATATTTTAACAGCTGATATTTTACAAAGTATAAATTTATTCTGCTCCAGGGAAAATAATTTGATGCATTTTAATGATTTTATGTTGATTGTATTAACTTTTAAAAGTCAAACTGGTAATTTAAAAATTATTTTAATTTTTTTTTTTTTTTAATCATTTAACAATATAGTTTTGTTGTTATTTCATTGATAGGAACGTATTGTGAAGAATTTGATGCAAAATTGTGTCAAGATTTGATTGTACTGGTACATGATGATATTCCACAATCCAATGTGTTTGATCAGTCAGTAATTCATGATTTGAGAATTAATATTAATCAATTTAAAATTATAATACAATTTATCAAGGAATTAAAAGTAAATAAAAAGTATTTTTTTGTTAATATAAAAATTGATAAAATTGATGAAATAATTATTATATATTTTTTAGGAAAAATACTACAATTGTGCATCAAAATCTTGTCATTCTGTGTCTTATAAAGATTTTAAAAATATTATTGAATCAATTGGATATAAATTACCATATAAATTAATTGAAATGGTATTTTCCAAGTATAGAAATGACGTTGATATTTTTTATCATCAATTTCTGCAAGTTGTTGTTGAAACAACACAAATATTCAGTATGACAAAAAACAACAATTAATTTTTATTTATTTTAAATAAAATTAACTGATAATAATGATTTATTTTATTATTGCAGAAATAACACAAGCATTATCATTGAATGATGAAAAAGACCAGAAGAATTTTTTTTATCAATATTGGAAACGTAAACATGAAAAAAAAATTAAAAGAAAAACTGATTCTCCATGGAACGACAACGAGAGTCCATCAAAAAGACAAAAAATTAATGAATAAATTTGATAAACCAATTGAATATTTATTTTATTAATTAATTGTTAAAATTCATTTGGATAAATAAATATTATTAGTATATAGGAGGTTCATCATCAAGATTACGTAAATGTTTTCTCACTGATTGCCTTGATGAATCATTATTTTCATAAAATTGTCTTGCTTCATTTTGCCTCTGTCGAAATGATTCAGACTGTTCAAATCCATCAATATCAGAACTACTACTCCAACTGCTGTTAAAAATTAATTAATTTAAATTAATGAAAAACACCAGCTGCACTAATTTGCATTGGAATATTGAAAAACATTGATAATCATCATCCAACACCTGTTGAGTTTAATTTTTCTATTTTATTTTCTATTTATTTTCTATCAACTCGAATTGTCACGCGTTCACACAGCAAGATGTTCATCATCATCATCATCATCATCAGATGATTATTATAAACATATATTGTATACACATATCTATGACTTTTACTTTCTAATATAAAATATGTGTAATGAGCGAAGCTGCTGTTGCTGTTGTTGCTGCATGTACTCGCGTGCATCGAGCCAAAAACACGTGCTTAATACGGCTTTTTTTTTTTTTTTATTTCTTATTTATTTATTTTTTTTCATTATTATAATTTATCATATACATATCCTTGTTCACGGATACAAAATTGCATTTATTATTGCATGATGTGCAATGTACTCTCTCTCAACGGCAGCAGCAGCAGCATATTATTTTTTTTTCTATATAATACAGACTGACTTGTGCGCATCTGTAATTTTATTTTTTTTTATGTTTATACATAAATGAAATGCAAAAAAATACGCCTTTGATTCATTAACACATTTACAGTGTATGCATGATATTGTTGTTGTTGTTGTTGTTGTTATTATAAGCGCCTAGTTAGCAGCAATAAACAGCATTTGTTACTGAGAATCCTAACTGTTAAGATTAAATTCAAAGATCATAACACGCAACAACAAAACAAATTTTTTGATTGAATAAATTTATTTTTGATTGCATGTTTATATGCATTTTTTAAAATATTTTAATTTATAATTTGTATATATATGGTTCAAGTGACAATAATTATTTATATTCAGTTGTTGTCACACTCGTGTTGCTATCTAGATGACGAAATTATTTTTAAAACTATATACGCTTATTATAATTTTTTTATCAGTCTCCCCGTCTTTGTGATAAACCAGGTCAAATAAATTTTAAGATAATAAAAATGTGAGTTTATCGGTACACCGCAGTGGTTGGTACCCACGTCAATCTATAAACGGTACCAGGTGCCAACAGTTCTACATCAGCACCACCACCACCACCACCACCACTACCAACACCCCATCCAATCATTTTTTATCATTGCCAAAGTAAAAAAGATGTACATGATCTATATTATATTTGCATAAATTACAAGTAGGTGAATATACACACGTAGTGACACGTCATATCCTTGAAAATCACAGACTCTACTAGAGAGCTACTCGCTGTGTTGACGATTAATGATTATTTTGACTTATTTACGTCCTGAATAAATATGCATACTAATAAATTAATCGATAATGAGTTGTTTGATGAAAAAAAAAAAAAAAAAAAATACAACAATAAAGTGCGTGTTGTCGCGTAGACTCAAATGTAAACCGACCGCAACAAAATACCGTTACCAATTATTATTTTATTTTTTTTTTATTTTTAGCGAGGTCAACACGTAAACGGACCAACAACGACAACGAGATGGAGGGTTTACCTAAGTCAAAATTAATAATTATATTTTAAACCACAAAAAAAAAAAATAAAAGGTCTGGACTTGATCGAAGCAACTGAGCATCATCATTCAGCCGCAACAACAACAATGACAACAAAGAAGATGCCAAGATAAAAAAAAAGAAAATTTATATTTATTTATTCAAATATATTATCGTAAAATATTTTTTACTTTAAAAGTAATATTATTATGTGTGTCACGAGCAACAAAATAAAAATAATATTTATCATATTCGATATTGTTGTTTTTTTTTTATTTAAAAAAAAAAAAAACTTACCCAGAAGAAGAGGAGGAACTTGAATTTATTGCAACTGAATTTATGGCATAATTTCGATTTTCATTTGATGAAAAAAACAAAGGAATTCTTTGGGGTTCAAATGGTACTTGAGATTCACCACTGATTCCACGTCTGTACATTAAAAATCGAGTAAATATAAAATCAAATGGATCAACACACAAAACTACATGTGACTAAATGCAACATCATAGAGAAAGTAGAATTATAACAGACTTTTTTTAGTCAACCGAGAGAGATTTATGTCTCAGATAACAATCATCAGTCCATGTGAGAATCAATAAATCTACAAGAATATATGTAGAGTCGTTGATTCTTCACACCAAACACACACGAACGACACAAATGAATAAATATAAAATATATACAAGTATACCCGACTCTAGCATTTAAAGCAGCAATAAAATCATTTGGATTGCCAGTTATTATAACACCGTCATCACTGACAAGTCTTGATATGAAAATATGAGGGGGACCTGTATTAACTCCACTAGAAATCATCAAAGGAGCTGGTGTACCAGGTGGAGATGTGAATATTGAATCATCATCATCATCATCATCATCATCATCACCATCGTAATCATCATCATCATCATCTGTTTGTTATACAATATCAATACAACAAGTACTTTTATGATGTCAATAACAAATAAAAAACTAAATATATTACGTGTAGAATAGCTAGATGTTGATGGAATTTCTGATGCCAAATAATCATAAAAATTAAATGATTGTATTGAAATTGTTTGAGTTATTCTTGATGAGTTTATAATTAAATCTTGTTGAATGTTTGGAAGATTTGATGCTTCATTGTCATCAATGTTATCAACATGATTGTCATCATTTACAATGGGATTAATATTTAGTCCAATAAGACGTCTCAATTGATTTCCAATGTTTGGTAAATTCAATCGTATCTATTTTATTTATTATTTAAATTAAATTTTTTAATTTTATAAATTAGAAAAAATAAATAAATCTTAACTAATTGGCCAATGCTAGATGTTATTGATGATGTTCTATTTGTTGTTGTTGTTGTTTCGATATTTTCAACGGACAATTTGACAAGTTGATTTTCCGACATTTTAATTTGAATTTATTGCCATGATTAAATTATCTTTAATTTAGAAAATTGAATTAATAATAAATAAATAAATAAATATTTAAAACAGCCAGGTTTGTTAATATATTTATTCATTTATTTATTTATTTTTCTTTCATGGCTACATAGAGAAGACAACTTCATGGCTTAATTATTAATAATTTCGTTCGCAATGATTTTAAATCATTAATCAAAATTTAATACAGCAGAAATGGCACGGCTCATTTTATATAAGAACGGATTCAATTGGATTCACTTGTGATTTGCATTGGCAAACGCAATTTTCTTGTGTTAAGCAAAATACATTAATGAGATTTTTACTTTTACTGTTTATTGCAGCTCATATTTTATATATATTATAAACAATCATGTAGTTGTTAATATTTTTCAATAATTATTATTACCAAAATACATCTTAATAATGTCCAAGTGAGAGAGAGAGAGAGAGAGAGAGAGAGATCAAATGAAAAGTATATATTTCCTTGACAGAAATTAGTCATATTTTTTTTTTCTAAAAAATTGAACTCAATTCAAGCATAACAAAATGATATTTTATTTATTTGCTGACACACAAAAACTAGACCATGATGTTATTAAAAAGTAAAAAAATATTCAACATAAAAAAACAACCTTATTATAATTTTGAAAATAACAAGTAAATAATTGAAATTTAAAAAAAAAAAAAAAAAAAAATAATTAATTTTGTATTTTCAAGAGATTGCCAACTAAACAATGATGATAATAATAAATAGTGAAACTGTTTTGTATATGGGGGCCCTCTATTGAATGACTCATACAATATTATATACATTGAATTTAAACAATAGCAACTTTGAATAAAATTAATAAATAAATGTAAAATTAGTGATAATAAAATAACAATAATAATAATAATACACGCATGGAAACACGACAGAAGGTCATAAGAAGGTGCTTTTTTAAAAAAACTTTCTAATCGGAAACTCTTGAGTTTGAAAGAATCAATAAATCGAGGACATAAAACATAAAATATATAAATAAATATAAATAAATAATACGATATTATACATGATATTACTCACCGAATATACGTATGGTGTGCAGGAAACGTAAAATTCTCTGCTCATAATACGATCAGTTGAATCAAATTGTAGTTTCTTGAATTACTTATAAAATATCCAAATAATTTAATCAATTATCACTGCTTATTGTCACTTTTTGTTGAATTAATATATTAATATATTTGTTGTGTTTTTTTTTCTATTCAATTATTGTAATCCAGCTGATGGTGTATGTGTGTGTGTGTGTTATCATACATGTCAATATATAAATATAGAAACTGTCAAAAAACTGGTGGTGCCATCTGACACACACAGATTAGCAGAAACAATATTAAAATGTTACGAGGTAATTATTAAAATGCTTTGTTAATGACGTCTATTTTTTTAATAATTTTTCAATGAAAAATATAATATAAAGCTATTTGATGATAATAATTCCACTACTATGTCATGTCATGACAGCACGTTAATATTTGGACGGAATTGAATACATTTGGGAGTACTTTTGAATAGAATAGATGATATAATAACAACAACAACAACAACAACAACAACAATCAAGTAGCTGTCAAATGATTATTATCCAGGGGCATGGCCACAAAGCCAACACCATCATCATCCTCATCGTCATTATCATCAAGTAATTGTGTATCAAAACACACACACATAAACACTCACTTGGCTCACTTGTAAATAATAATAGACACCTCGATGATGATGATGATAATTAATATATATATTCAATGATTACATGTTAATTGTCAAAATAATTAATTTTTTTTATTTCTACACAACACAGTTGTAATGATAATAATAACAATCACTGACTTGGCCATCAACACTAAACTCAAATTTAATTTAATTATTCATAATAAATAAGCAGCACAACTTGAAAATAAATTATTTATTCTCACTGCACACCCATACACACACAACACAATAATAATAAGTTACGCCATTTTCTCCAATATTGGTTCAACACACACACACGAACTCGCACACTTTACTTGGCTCATCTAGTTTTATGTTGTATAATATTATATTACAACTCGTTATTTGTAATAAATATCATCAACAATACCACAATGATAATTTAACACGTACGTTTTATATTTTGTTATTATTTATTATCATCAATGTTATTTATTATTATGTATATATATATAGACTGTTGACTGTGTGTGGAGACGGTCGGATGTGTGAATATATAAAAGTAGTATCTAACTACTGCTCATTGCTGCCGGCCAACAACCAACTGCTCTAAACTGTGCTCCAATAGCTCGTCTCGCCTGTTGTTTGTCCCTCAAGTCTCTCTCCCTCTTGATAATTTATTTCTCCCACTTTACCTCTTTTACTTTGATAAATCGACAATGCAAGTTGCTCGCATTATTATTATTATTATTATTATTATTAAAACTATATTTATACTGTAGTAAAAAAAATAATATTAAAATTTATTTATTTATAAAATATAAAAAAAGGTATTTATTAAATGTTTATTGATTTTTTTTAAAAATTGTGTTTTTATTTATTATTACAAGGGCCGACTTGTAACTAAGGGTAATCAACAGCTGAAAATTAATGCTATTAAGTCAACTGGTACCAGCATCTCTTGAAATATAAATTCAATTGAATTATTTTTTGATGCATTGACAATTATCATTATTGTTATTTAATTTTTTAATTTTTCTAGTTGAAACATGTTTTCTATTTTTATTATTTTTAATGACAATATCTTTTGGTATGATAATGTCATCCCAAGGTATTTCAATGTCATCATTAGATGTGCATTGCTCAACAACAACAACAGGTAATTGACATATCTCAACTGGTTGTTTTAGTTCAAGTTCATCCCAGGGTATCTCAACACTCGAGTCACAGTTTATTAAATTTTTAACTGGTTTATCAACATCATCATCATCATCATCATCATCAACATGTCTTGTATCAACTACTTCTGTTATCAATAATTCATTCCAAGGAAGTTCCATAATATTTGTTGATTTACTATTCATTTCATCATCATAATCATCATTTTGATTAGCTAATTTTTTATTTATATTTTTAGCTTGTAAATTAACATCAGCCACAGGAAGAACAATATCTTTCCAGGGTATTTCAACAGTTGAATCACATGATACCATTGGACCTTCATTGTATTCACGATAAAGTGACAACATATAAGGTTCATGTATAACATATTCCTCTGGATCATAAACATAAACATGACGTTTTTTTTTTTCAATTAATTTTTTTTTATTATTTTTATTTTTATTATTGCCATTGATAAATAATGATGATTCTGGACGAATAATAACTCTACTCAATTGATTTGATCTGGAAATGGATAAATGTGTCAATGGATTTCCCCACACGTAATACATTTTTTTTTTTTTTTTTTTTTTATATAATTAATTAACTAAAAATTTTTATATTTATTAAATAATAATTGTCATTAATCAATTAATAAATTTTTAAAATTTTGGCGTATGTAAAAGTGACATCTACCGAGAAAATAAAACAGTTATCCACTAGTTACCGATAAACTTGATATAAATATCAAAATAACCCTACGCAAAACACAGCCAATAAAATAACAGCAAGCAAGCAAATTAAAAATAAAATAGCTCAAGGTTTTTTTTATTTTCTTTCTTTCACAATTATTATTATTATTCAACACGCGTTTATAATAATTAATAATTTGGCAAGTATTATTGGTGAATTATCAAGTTGAATAAATATAAACAAATTAATTATATCAATCAATCACACACAGCAGAGAGAAAAATAGAAATAGAAAGAGAAGAAGAAGAAGAAGAAGAAAGAAAGACGGGAAGAAAAAAAACTACACATTTGAGGCATCATTTGATTCACGTAGTTTCAACGTCTAGAGTATAGAGCAGTGGAGAAGCCATCTTGTAATCGTTAATCAGAGATCTTTGCTAAGCGAGTTTCGTTGTCTGGTTTTCGGCCAGTTTAATATCAATACACAGTTCATCAGATGGCTTTAAAACGAATTAATAAGGTACGTCAATGTTTTATCGTGATTGTTAATAATTATGTTTTATGTTAAAATGTGTTGTATGTACGGAATTTTATAAAACGCCCATTACTATTTTGGCCAGTGTGCAATGTGAGCCAGTCAGCATTGAAAAATTGTGTGTTGGCCTTTTTAACTAACTTTTTTTCTTTTTTTTTTTTTTTCTCTCTCCTTTTTCATCATCATCATTTCTTTTTTATTTTTTTATTTTTTTTTTTTTTTGATAAAAATATAACTTGTTAAATTAGACTGTGTTGAATGGTTTAATTAAATATTTACATTATTAATGTTGTAAATTATTTTATTTTAATTTAATTTAAATTAGTTTTCATGTGCGTTGCACGCGTATGAGTCATCAAATATGTACCGGCGAACATTGGCCATAGTGACAGTGAAAATCTGAATAAATTATTTTTTTTTCATTCAATTTAGTGTTTAATTTTGTAAATTTATTTTATTTTTATATTGCCAAATGTTTATCTGTTGTATTTACAAACGAGACGTGTCTCTTAGATAAGCAATCTGATTGCAAAAAAAAAAAAAAATATTTCTGGTGAAATTGTAAAAGAGCGAGAGAAAAAAAAAAATGGAAACCTCCATAATCGTATCTTCAAAGTCACGAATGTTTTTTTTTTTTTTTTTTTCTTTTTCTTTCTCTACTCATTTTTCCTGTATATCATGCAGTAGTATTATTTGTCAAGAAGAAATGAAAAATTTTCTGCTCTGACGACAAGTAAAATCATTTTATCCAATTGTAGTTTGTCAATTGATAGAAATTTTAATACTACTCATCTCATTGCTCACTTGTGTTGATCGATTCATCATCATATGCGAAAAGATAAAAAAGACACTCATTATGAGTAAGTCATCATCATCATCATCATCATCATCATGATTGTTAAAATAACATGTGATGATGAATAAATTGAATGGGTAACAAAGCCATTTGGCTTATTTTTAATGTTAAACACAGTAAACTTGTTCAAACCTGCACCAACAAAATGACTTGTTTAGTATATTTAATAAATAATTTGACTAATATATGTTTTTAAATGTTACAGGAACTTCAGGATCTTGGAAGAGATCCACCTGCACAATGTTCAGCTGGACCTGTAGGTGACGATTGTAAGTATTCAACATGAATAAATTTAAAAATACAAATTTCATTTGTTTAAATTGTTTACATCTGTTATTTAATTTCATCTGAAAATTATATTTGTCATCACTTGATGGGTTCTATTAATAATCTCCAACTGTGACCAGTCTTATTTTTATACTTTTAAATATATTATCATTTTTATTATTTGAATTTATTAAACAACAATATTTATTTGTTGTTTTAATTGTTTTATTATGTATGTGCGTTACAAGGCACTCTTGTAACTTGAAAATATTTTGTTTCCAGTGTTCCACTGGCAGGCAACCATCATGGGACCAGTAAGTATTATTATTTTAATATTATTTTTCATTAGAAAAAATAGCAATAAATTTTATTGTCATTAAATAGCAACAATAATTAATATTTTTGTTTTCTTAAATTTTCAGCCTGACAGCCCATACCAAGGAGGAGTATTTTTCCTTACAATTCACTTTCCCACAGATTATCCATTCAAACCACCCAAGGTAAGCTTATTATTACAAAAAAAAAAAAAAAATGATATTTTTTCTATTTATAAATTTTGTTTGTAAAGTAAATAAAACATTTTGTTATTTTGAACAAAACATTTACAGGTGGCATTTACAACCAGAATTTATCATCCTAACATCAACAGTAATGGAAGTATTTGCTTGGATATTTTAAGATCGCAATGGTCTCCTGCACTCACTATATCAAAAGGTATCATCATCATCATTATCATTGATAATACTGATTTTTTTTATTAATTAATAAACTAATAATTTGTTTTTGTTTACAGTGTTATTGTCAATATGCTCTCTGCTGTGTGATCCAAATCCAGATGATCCACTTGTACCAGAAATAGCCAGGATATACAAAACTGATCGTGAGAAGTACAACGAATTGGCACGTGAATGGACGCGTAAATATGCCATGTGATGCGCCAACCTTCGTTGACCTCATCCAAACACCACCATCAACGAGAGCAGCCCCAGTCTAATATTCCACTTTAATCGTACAGCACCAATTCAAAGTAGCTATATGCCTCGTCCGATATTTCATTTATCATTTTTGTTTATTAGAATTACAATTATTATTATTATTATTATTATCATTGCTTGTATTAATATCGTCAAGGATTCTTTTTATTTTGTCATCTTTTAGTCGCAAAATACTCAGGACATTTGTGTTTCAAACTTTCAACAAAATACAAATAATAATAATAATAATAATGATAATAATAAAACAAGAAAATATTTCATAGTGAAAAAATAAATAATTAAAAGAGTCCTGAATTATAATTTATATAAATTTTAAATCGGCGAATTTTCATCATGGCTACTATACTGAGGGCAATTTAAAAAAAAAAAAATGATAAATAAATAAAAAGTGGTTATAAAAACAATATTTAATATTTATCCAAATCGAAACATCAAGAATATAAATTTAAAAAAAAAAAAAATAAATAATGTCCGCTTTGATTTTCATAAATAATAAAAAGAAAATAAAACAAAAAATAATGAATTAAACATTTGAAGCAAAAAAAAAAAGAAAAAAAAACAATAATAATTACCCACACATACACAAATGAGTGAAAGTAGAATTTATATATTTAAAATCTTAATAGTTTAATAATTTCTAATAATTGTTTTTACAATTAATTGTAATATCTACTTTCTTCAATCAAATTAAACTCTTAAAAAAAAATGAGAAACGAAAAAAAAGAAAAAAAAAACGTAATATGCCCATATTTTTATTTCAAACAATGCGGCGGTCAACATTTACTTTTTTTTAATTTTTTTTTCGTGTAAAACTGGGCTGTCTATATAAATACCACTAAAACTAAATTTTCGTTTTGATTATTAAAAAATCCCGCACCTGTTTTCTTTTGTTTTTTCATTTGTTTGTGAAAAAAGAAGGAAAAAAAACGACGTGAATATGTGAGGTTGCTCGGTATGACGGTGTGTGAAGGAAAATAATATTAATAATAATAATAATTGTTAAATTACCTATAGGTTGAACGGCAAATTTGACTAGAGACAACTCTGGAATAAATACAGTTTTTTTTTTCTTTTTTTTTTTTTTTTTTTTTTTTCTTCTAATTATTATTGTAAAAGAATTTTACTTTGCGTAATTATTAAATTGTTGAAATCAATTGAATTAAACAAAAAAATTAATAAATAATTTGATATTTGTCTCATCGTCATTGCCACGTAGTCAATAATTTGTCGCTCATCCATTTATTAATCGTATTCATTTTATTTTTAAATAGCTGATAATGTTTTTCGTTATTTTTTTTTTTTATTATTTTTTTTTCACATAGGCAAAATACTTTATGGTTTTTTTCTTCAAGTCTTTCTTCTTACTCCAAAAGAAATTATTTTATTTTCTGCTAGACAATAAACCAAGTGATTTATAAAGTCGTGTAAAAATTAAATGAAAATGATTTTTTTGTTTTTTATTTTATTCATCAATATGTTGATTATAATTTAACAAAAAAATATTAGAATTATTATTTGCAAATTCTATTCAAACGTGAGCCAGCAATAATTGACACAATAACATTGAAAATAAAATAATTGTGATGCTCAGTGAATGTCAATCACTTGATAAATTAAAAATGATGCAGTTTGCGTCAATCTAAAATGTAAAAGTTATTTTCAAGTGTCTGAATATGAATAACAATGCTCAATTATATTCCGGTAAAACTTAAAAATAACAAGAGACACATAATCCAAACAAAATACTTTAATTATTTTTTTAAATTGATATTTAATAATTACAATGATTTGATCCAACTTTTAACGAATCATCATCATCATCATAAAACTTGGTCATTGAAAAACCAAAAATAAATTATAATTAATTACTCTTAAAGCTCGTGGCACTTGAGCTATTTAAAAAAATTAATTATAAATATTATCTTGTTCGGGATTTCTTAATAAATAAATAAATATACTAAAAAAAAATTAAATAAAAATAAATTAACGGTTCATAACAACAACACAATTACAATTATAAAATTTTTTTTACATAATTTTTTATTTGTATAAATTTTATCAACATTTTTTCTCAATATTATTATTATTATGTTTAAAAAAAAAAAAAAATTGCAAAATATACTTGAAGCTATAGTTGTAAAAAAAGACAAATAATTTGCATGCAGAAAAATAATGTGTGTGAGAGTGAGGAAACAAACTGGCAGGTAGTCGATCGAGGCCCCATTCCGGTTGTCGTATTTTTTTATTCCGCAAATCGTAAACTAAAGTAATAATAATATTGAACTGAACAAGAGCCAAGTTACTTGGTTGGTTGGTTGGTTGGTTAGTTAGTTACTTTCTTGGCAAAGCGGGGGAATGATACTCTGTTCGATCAAGAGAATCAACTACCAACTAGTCCATCGTTGAGTTGTCTCTAAGCCAAGTCGAGTTGTTGTTACTCGCAGGCTGCTGGTATTTTATAGATTTATTGCACCACAATACCGCAGTAGCTGAAACATCAACAACATCAACAACATCAACAATAAACATTGTTTGAATATTATTATCAACAATAATAATCAAATTGAAATAATCTGTGCTGCTGGCTGCCACGTCGTTGATGAGTATCTGCTTGGCTGGCTGGTTGGCTGGCTACTTTCTTTGTATCAGGACATGATTGTCATCAACAAGAACAGGACAACTTTTTCTATCAATAAATAAACATCAGATTGATTCATCAATCAACATTTTCAACTTTGTTGCTATTTATTGAGGTAAATAATATTAAATTATTTGTGTTGGTCAAACACCAGCATCATACATTTATTACATTCACAAAAATTTTTTTGTAAAGAGCTGCTCTGAATTTTCTTTTTAACTTTCACAACATGAAATTAGATATACACATTTAATCTTGTGACATCCACGGTGAGAGTGAATGAGAAATTCAACTCTTTTTATATAGAATTTTATCTAAAATGATGATTTGAACTTTGTACTTGTCTAAATGATAAAGACTTAATCATGTCTCATCAACAAACTATCATTTTTTATAAAATTTATGATTTCTTTGGAAAAAAAATACAAAAAAAGTTTTTTATTTTTTTTCTAGCATAAAATACAAGTTTGCAAATTTAATGAGTTATAGTTTTATCAATATGTAGATAAGGAGTTAGTTGAAAAATAATAACACACCAATTAATGATAAATTGATAATGAATTTTTTTATTTACAGAAAAGTGCAAGGTGCAATTAATTTTGTATAAATTTCAATGATGAAGTTATTGGCTGATGTTGAAGAGCTCAGTGAAGATACAACTAAAAAGCGAAATACTGTTCAGTCAAAAAATAGCAATAATAATCACAACAGTTGTACTAACAAGACTTGCAGTAATGATAGTCAAAATAATAACAGCAACAACAACAACAACAACAACAACAATAATAATTTTAATGATGATACTAAAGAATTACTAGGAGTTAAAAAAATTCGAAATAATAAGGTAAATTTATTACTTGATTTCTACAAATATTATTTAACAATTTATTTATTTATTTATTTGTTTATTATTATTATTATTATAAATAAATAATGCAAGTTATTGTTGCATATAGACACGCATCTATTGCTTTTCGGGTTACAATGTTTTTTTTTTACTTTTAACTCATAATGAAAAACGAATGAAATTTCCAACATTTTAATATTACAATTTAATATTTGAATTATTGTAATTTTATAAAAATATTTTTAAATAATTTATTTATATAAAAAGAAAAAGAAATTGTTGTAATGTTGGCCATGGCATTGAGTTGGCACAGTGAGATGAAGAGTCCCGTTGTGACCTACTTGCCACTTTCCTACATCTCTTCCATAGACATTATATTTCACTTGATTGAATTCATTAAAATACTGCTAAATCATTTATTTATTATTATTATTTTTTTTCAAAAATATTTACAATTACCATTAAATATTTAATTTCTTCCTCAATTACATTTACATTTGTATTTTTTTTTTTTTTTTTTTTTGTATTTCTGAATTTAAAAAAAAAAAGAAAAACAAAAAACACTTGATTGGCTTGATCAACGAGACTTGTCCAGTTTCAGTGAAAAATAATTAAAATATTTGCCAACAGCTTTCACAAATTTATAAAAAATAAACAAATAACAAATTTATATTAATAAAAGTTTGATGGATAACAAGTTGTAGTGTATTTAATACAAAATTAAATAAACTCATTGCACAAAGGTCAAAGCTTACTTGCAAATTTATGTAATCATGCATTGATGGTGGCTATTTGATATCCGTTACGAGTACTCATCCGCAAACTATAACATGCAAACGGTATTTATTTTCTTTTTTAATTTATGATGATAATAAAATAATGTCTTGTTTTATTTTTGTAATTAAAAAGTTCCAATTGAAGCCACTCTATTTATTCCAAGTGAAATTTAATATTTTTAATAAAAAAAATAATAACAATTGTCAATTTTGCATTTAAAAAATACTCAGGGTCATTAGTTTTTATAATAATCAGTTGGTTTTGCATTACAATACGTAGCTGATAATAATATTTCTTATCATGAAATATTATACATGAAAAACAAAACTATATTTCGCGTAAAATAGATATAATTATAATGTTTATTTCTTTTGTTTTTTATTTTTTTCAACAGACTGCACATGTACGTCCAAAAAATCCAGCAGAATCACCAATAAAAGGTGAAGTTACACTTGAAGATGAAGAAAAAATGCGACGTCTGCTTTCAATCACCGAGGCACCAGAATACTTGACACACAATCAATTTATTTTACATGGCTATAGAGGATATTTGACAACAAAATTATGCATTGAAAGGTAAATAATCCATCAACACATATTATTAATTATTATAAATAAATTAACATAATTTAATTTTTTTTCAGTGTATTTTGGTGGACCAATGAGACAATAAATATATGGAGTCATATATTTGGCTGGATGCTTTTTTTAGGATTAACACTTTATGATCTTTGTCTGTTGAATATTCATGCACCATTTGGAGATAAAATTATTGTTGCATTGTTGCTCGTTTGTTTTCAAGTAAGAATAATTTATTTATGAAAAAAAAAAAATTATTTTATATTTATATTAATAAATATTTATATTACAGGCTTGTATGATATTGTCATCAGTCTATCATACATTTTCATGTAGAAGTGAAAAAGACTACTGGTGTTTTTTATGCTATGATTTATTTGGTATTGCCTTGAGTCTTTTGGCAATATACATGTCTGGTGTTTATTATGCATTTTGGTGTCACAAGGTAAATTAAATTTATTCATAAAATATATTTTGATTGAATATAAGCATTAAAAATAAATATTTTTCTTCAACAGGAACTTCAACAATTTTATTTAATAACTGTACTGTTAATATTTGTGATAGCAATGATATTACAAATACCAAGTTTAGAAGTCAATGGAAATGTTAAATTATTAGTGTTTGTTGGATGGGCAGCTTATGGTGTTTTACCAACATTTCATTGGGGAATTGCAATGGGTGGAATGGAAAATCCTATGGTCAATATGCTTGTACCAAGAGTTTTAGGAATGTATGTGATAAGTGGTTGTGCATTTGCCATATATATGAGTAAAATACCAGAACGTTGGTATCCAGGTAAATTTTTTAATTTATCATTAATCCTTATGGATTGATTTAATAAAAATTTAATTTGAATTATAATTTAGGTTCTGTTGATTATATTGGATCATCACATCAATGGTGGCATTGTTTAGTTGTATTGGCTCTTTATTATTGGCACAATACTGGTATGTTGTATGTCGAGTATCGAATGAATCATGGATGTCCAAATAATATGAAATTATAATAAATATAATAATGACGTTATTTTTATTATTTTTATTTATTTATTTCAACAGTTGTTGATTCATTACCATTATATTATGAATATATACAAACGTCAATTTTGTGTAAATGATGATGATGATGATGATGATGATAATAATAAACTGTTATGTCAAGTTACACCTCAAATTTAGACTTGGCCACTGGTTGGCTAGATATTAACATAATTGCCAATATTTTGACAAAAAATCTTGATAATTCGTACGTATTTATTTCATTTATAAATAAACAATTAAATTTATTTTAATAAATAAATAATCTAAAGTTAAAATTTAGTAAATTGGTAATTTCAATTTTATTACTATTTATTTTTCTACTTAATAAATTTTATTACAGTTTTTTTTTTTTTTTTTTTTGTTACCCTTGTGAATTTACAGTGCCTTTTAAATTTGTTATTTACGATCAGCTGCTTTTTATTTTTTTTTTCTCAAAGTTTATATTTCATCAACAAAAACAATAAATTTTTTAATTTAGTATAAAAGTCTTGTAAATATTTATGCAGATAGGTACTTAACAAGTAAAGGATTTACTATTTTTTATAGCTTTTGTAGCTTTTATTGTCATAATTTTTTGACCCTACCATATGATAAATTGAGACAAACATATTTTTGCAAGTAAAGTTGATTTGATAAGGCTTGAAAATCAATAGAGCTGTGAATCATCAAAATATATTTATACAAATTGAATGATGACAAGTGTTGAGTCAACATTAATATGCTAATTTTGTTTTATTTTTTTAACTTGAAATTTTTGTAATTATAATATATATTTTTTCAAAAATAGACGACAATGTTGTTTGATTTTTTAAATTTTTTACTGTTGACTTTTATTAGTTTTTCATCTCTAATCTCATATCACACGTTGTTATCAGAGTGCAAACAACCCTCTTCGACCTAAGCCACGCGCATTTCGTGTTCTTTTTGTCGTCGTCGTCGTTTTGAGATTTATCTTTTTTTTTCATAATTTATTATTCGAGTCACATGTTTTTTATTTATTTTTATTTACATAAAGCAAATTTCACACATTTTTAAAAATCAATATAACAGACTAAAAGTATTTTAAAACTCAAACGTTTTTTTTTTTTTCTTCTTATTTTATTGTTGATTTAATTTAACATACGATTATGTAGTAAAACAAACAAATGGATATATGCAAAATAGTTTAATCAATTTGAGTGCTGAATGGAGTAGTGCAATTGTCATTATTTTAACGACACCATGCAACATGAAACTTTCGTGGGGAGAAAGCTTTTTTATTTCATTTATTTTTGTCTCACGTCATCATCCAGTTGATATATTTTTAAATTACAATGATTATTCAAGCAGTTTAATTCTGCCAATTAATTTTACATTTCATTTTATATTTAAACAAATCTAGTTTTTTTTTGTAACAATTTAATTGCAAATTAATATCGTTCTTTACGTTTTTAATTATTCAAAGGAAAAAGACAATTTAACTATCGTCAGCGACAACGAGATAATGCTATGAGCATTATAAAACAAATAGGAAATAATTTATATAAAATCACTTTGAATAAATTCTAAATGTCTTTGGATATTTTTTTGGATATTTTTTTGCATTCGTTCCCAGTCATTTCTATATTAATTTCATTAAATTTCTTTGATTTAATTTAAAATATCTATAGAAGAAGGAGATCTGAAAGGAGCACTTGTTTCTTTTAATGTAATTTTTTTTTTTTTTGGTTCTTTTAATTAGGAATTATTTCTTCTAGAAATTATCTAATAAACATCAAGTCCACCATATTAAATCGACATACCAGTTGCATTTTTTATTATTGATTTTTTTTTGCACATTTCATTTAACAATGTGACTGGATAAATACAGTCTGTATACTGATGGAATCGACTAACGTCTTTTAAATGGAGACCTTATTTCTTTTCTCCTGGTCTTTTTTGTTTTTCCACTTTCCATCAATTCTATATACCCTCTCATCTTGCAAACTCATCTCTTTTCTGCCTACATCAACTACTTTTAAAATCATCACGAGATTGAATATAAACGTGAAAATAAGAAGCCATTTTATCACACTTTCCATTCTGAGAGCTTTTTTTTTTTCTTTCGAAGGATCAGCACAAAATTAGGTAAAGTGGAGAATATTTTTGAAATAAAAAATAAAATAAAATTCACTTTAATTTAAATAGAATAAATCAATGACATGTTTTAGTGCTTATGTATTTATATGTTAATCTGTTTGATGATATTGATGATTTAAAAAGTCCAAGACTGACTGATTGACTGAATCACATATGCACAAGAGACACTTTGAAGTCAACTAAGTAGTTAATCCATGGTAGCAACGGTGGAGGCTTAAGTTTCTTCATCCACTTGATTTAGATGCTCTTGCAAGTATTTTAAGAATTGCCATCGTTTTATATACTCTTTTTAAAAACCACAAAAAAAAACAAGCAGAAGAATCCAAAACAATTACACCAGACAAATTTATACATGTCTCAGAATGATGTTTGATATACCTACATGTGCAGTGCTTATAAATATTCCCAGAAAATAAATAAATAATATTTTACAAATATAAAATTGTCTTGCACTTGCACATGATGATGATGATGATGATAAATAGGATTATTTATAGGATCATTTATAGGATCACAAGTTGCTTGTTTTAGGATCACAATGCATATGAACGTCACCACAAAAATCTCCAACATTAATAATATTAGTGATTCTCTTTGCAAGAGACCAACATGTTGGCTAACTTTGAATTTCATTGTATAATGTAGAACTAAATAGCTCATGTACATTTTTATTTAAATGAAGATGGTGCAAGATAGATATAATAGATATACGTGTGGTGTGAATATGTGGACGTGATCCTCTTGAGTTTTACTCGACCATATATTATTGTCGTAATAGTGCTCTTCAAAGTTGCTCTATATATATATATATATATATATACATGTATATAAAAGCTCTCTGGAGCTTTCCTTCGTCCTCTCGTCCGCATTGAATCTAATTACACAAGCAAGACCCACCCGCTTTTCTCGTTTGGCAGGGTTGCCAGGACGACGGAAGCCATCTTGGAGGGTTGCAGCCACTAATGGCCTAATGAATTTAATGGAGGTGCTGGCAACGAGTCCTCTGAGAAAGACAAGGACCAGCCTGTCAGTGTGTGTATATGAAATAAAATAAAAACTCGATTGTATTTCTCTCTGTGCGGAATATACACTGTCAAGTCTAATTTGCCGGAAAAGCAACTCAAATGAGAAGGGTTCTTGGTGGAATAAAGATTTTCAGGAAGATCGTTGCTCAGTAAATTGGATTTTGTTTTACTTTTTTTTTTTTTTAAATTATTGCTTCAAGGTTTCTTCAAAAATAAATAAATAATTGAATAAATGATATTATCAGTTGGCATGTAGATATGAAAAAGACATCTTGGCATATCTTTATTGTCGGCCCTCGCACATCATCAAACAAATTGTGCTGAAGCGATTAATTATTTTATTATCATGTTATCATTTTCAGTCGAGTATTATTGTTTTATTGTTCAACGTAGGGATTTATTGTTTTTATGAAGATACGAGGCCGGCACTATTATTATCAAAATTGTGCAGAATACATCGAACAATGGAACAAACAACTCGGACCGCACGGCGAAATATTTAATACAGATGCCATTATTTTTTTCTCCATCTGAAATAATTTTTGTCCGGGCCATAGAATGCCGCAAAAAGGTGGGCCACAACTTCTCAGATATCTTAAATATTAAAGGTTTTATAATTGAGTTATCGAGAAAGTATTAGACTCGATTTGCAGAATTTTTTGAGAGCTATTAAATAGCCTGAAGAAATATTTTTCTATAACCCTGATAAAGAAGTTCAATTTTATCTTGATTTTTGAAGTGTTTTTTGCCATTACGTAAATTTTGAAAAGAGCGAATACCTACTCTGGCATTCTATGTTCCTGATACAAATCGAAAAATTTAAGGTGGCGCTCCGGTAATATCGGCGTTAAATACCTCCTCGCCTGTTCTATAACCCTGTTAAATATCTTAATTTTATCTCAATTTTTAAGGTGTGTTTCGCTAGAAGTAAATTTTAAAATGAACGAATACCTCCTCGGTCATTCTATGATCCTGATAGAAATCAAAAAACTTTTTGAAAAAAAAAATTAGAAAATTGGGGAATTATAAAATCGAAGAGGTAAATTTTGAAATGACAAATACCTCTTCGGTCATTCTATGTTCCTGATACGAATCAAAGAATTTTTGAAAAAAAAATTAGAAAATTGGGAAATTATAAAATTGAAGAGGTAAATTTTAAAATGAACGAATACCTCCTCGGTCATTCTATGCTCCTAATAGAAATCGGTAAATTTTAAAATGAACGAATACCTCCTCGGTCATCCTATGCTCCTAATAGAAATCGAAAAATTTTTGAAAAAAAAATTAGAAAATTGGGAAATTATAAAATTGAAGAGGTAAATTTCGAAAAGAGTAAACTTTTTTTTTCAAAAATTTCTTTGATTTGTATCAGGATCATATGACCGAGGAAGTATTCGCTCATTCAAAATTTACTTCTAGCGAAACACACCTTGAAAATTGAGATAAAATTAAGATATTCAACAGGGTTATAGAACAGGATAAGAGGTATTTAATAGTGATATTACGGAAGCGCCACCTATATTATTTCTTAAGAACTAATCGCGAAACACACCTTAAGAATTGAGATAAAATTAAGATATTTAACAGGGTTATAGAACAGGCGAAGGGGTATTTAATGGCGATATTACGGAAGCGCCACCTATATTATTTCTTAGAAACTAATAGCGAAACATACCTTTAGAATTGAGATAAAATTATGATATTTGACAGAGTTATAGAACAGGCGAGGAGGTATTTAATGGCGATATTATGGAAGCGCCACCTATATTATTTCTTGGGAACTAATAGCGAAACACACAGAAAAAGAATAGGTGGCGCTTCCGTAAAATCAGCATTAAATACCTCCTGGCCTGTTCTACACCCCTGGTAAATATCATAGCTCTATCTTAATTTTTAAGGTATGTTTCGCTATTAGTTCCTAAGAAATATGATAGGTGGCGCTTCGGTAATATACGCGTAAAATACCTCCACGCCTAG